>JAYGGG010000154.1:0-138172 GCA_036346245.1 Bonia amplexicaulis | reverse complement strand
TTGTGTTAGTTCTTGACATCGAAGATCAACCGGAGCAGGAAGGAGAAGTCAAACTCAAGCCCAATCCAATCAAGAGTTCGAACTCGTCGAAATCGTGAGGCCTAAGGCAAGTCACACATATTTTGATCATGTTGAACCTACATTTCCTTTATTTATTTATTTATCGATATTTTCATTATGTTATTTACAAGTTGTTATTTCACGTACAAATACTTTTAGAATGACATGATGTTAGTTATGTCCTACCACCCGAAAAAGCCCAGATTAATTTGATGGCCATATTCACCTTGACAAGACATAGTAAAAATAAATATGATAGCTATGTAATCATGGTTGTTTAGGTATTCACTAAAATCTTTCCACTATTAAAAGTATTGATATTTGTCAATAGAGTTTTGAAAAGTGAATTTAGGGTAAGCGAGGATTGCGGTATGCCATAAGAGGGCCGAATCCCACGACCTTATCCTAGGGTGGAGGCTTGGTGTGGATTGGTGGCGGTGTCTCGAGCACCG
Organism: Bonia amplexicaulis; assembly: GCA_036346245.1. Classification (NCBI taxonomy): domain Eukaryota; kingdom Viridiplantae; phylum Streptophyta; class Magnoliopsida; order Poales; family Poaceae; genus Bonia; species Bonia amplexicaulis. Next base: position 137,660 of record JAYGGG010000154.1, on the reverse strand, counting down.
AATATGGGTTTGTGCGTGGATGATGCCTCGAGATAAAAATGTAAGGACTAGACCCTTATCTTTGAGTAAATTAAGGACATAGTAACCGCCCAACCACAAGCGTTGACTTTGTCAAACACGGCTTAATAACGCACAACTTCAATTGAACCTTTGCAACTGGAAAGGGGGAGACAGAGGGTGAGTCGTATGGGAGGTGGTTAACCATACAACTGTAGGACTGCAACGAGTCGGACGAGATCCGTGGGGTCATCCGAGCTTGTTGAGATCAAAAACCTACTGGGTAGATGCTATATAAAGAATTGAGCAGTGAACAACCTTGTTTTCTCAACTCAGTCATGAGGGTTGAGGGATCTTGTAGGTAAAGCAGGGCAGCTCTGCGAGAATCATGACTAATGGTATTCGAATCTGCGTGCTTCCGGTAAATGAAACTATGTTTAATGGGTGAATCAATAACAAGGCATAAGTAGAATTGAGGATGGTTTGGTAATGTTGAACGTTGATAATCACGCTTGAAAACCCCTTTACATTAATGAAGTTACTTTTTAAGCTTTCAACTGGTTCTCAACTAAAACTGCATCCACATAAAATAACGCACCTGTTTTTCCTTCACTTGTTACACCATGCATGTAGTTATTGCTAAGCTCGTGTGACTTGTTGAGTCGGTAGTAGTACTCATACTTGCTAAAAACATAAGCAACAAACACAAACTTTGAGGAGGCGGTGAAGACGAAGATGTGGTGCTTTACGAGATGGACGAAGTTTGGGATTAGGGTCGTTCTCCGCTCAGGCGTGCACGTGGCGTCTTTGCTATAATGTAACTAAAGGTCATTGGCCTTGCTGTGATACTTGGCTTTAATGCCCTTATATTATTATAAAGTTCGTTTTTGCTCTTAAGCTTGTGTTGGCAATGTTATACACTCGATGGATGTACTTCATTTGAGCATCTGGGCGATTCTTGAGGGTTCTAATACTCCTAAAAATGGGGGTGTTACAGAGTTCAATCTATATTTTGGATCAAAGGAATGCATTAATATATGAGAAAGTGATTTTGAATGCATACCTCTTTGATTTCACATTTCCATCCAAATGAGACTAAACATAAATAAACTTAAACAAACATATTAGTCTCATATATGTATTTGTCATTATCACAAACATAATATAAAATTATTTGTCATTAACAATAATACGTTATAAAAGCATTTGTCATTAACACCAATACATTATAAAAGCATTTGTCATTAACACTAAAACCAACTTAATCGGAACTTGATATTTCAATCTCCCCCCTTTTTGGTGATTGATGATAAATTCATTTATGATAATAGCACTTTGGTGAAAATGATCAAATAATATAAAATTAAGTTTGTAGGATCGAAAACGGCAACAGAGGGGGGGGTGAATGGTGCCTTTTTAAAATCGCCCTCAAGTATTCTCGCAAATTTCTTCTCCGATAGCTATAGTAGCTAAGAAGATAGAAGATGCTCGCTAGAAGCCGAAAACAGTTTTGTCGATTTGACCAAATGTACTCAGAAGAACCAAAACAATATATTCTTCTCTGAAGAACAGGCACTCTGTAGTTTTCGACAGAGGACTGCAGTCTCCTCTGAAGAACCAAATGTACTCAGTTACTCTAAATCAGTTTTAGCCGAAACACTGAACAACACTCTGCAGCCGGACAAACATTCGGCAGAGGAGAACAACTGCGAACAGAAAAATGCTGATTGGAGCGCTGCTAACTGCTGCAGTGAACTGAAAAAGCGATTTGACGTGCCGTTTTGACACAAAGAAAACAGGGTCAAAAATCAGGAAATACGAAACGCATGTTACACAGTTAAACTCAGTTTAGATCCGTAAGTACACAGTAAAAATTTCAGCCAAAACCGAGATCGTCTGGACTACATGCAACGGGGGCAAAAACAGCACAAAAATATGAAAAACTTGAACGTAACAGCGCCTGCAGCTGATTGTATTCAGAGAACTTCAATAGCAAACAGTAAAGAATGGAGGTAGCAGCATCAGTTTTGTCGGACAGAAAAACACAGAGAAGAACATTTAGATTTAATGGTGATTGGCTGCAGCTCTTTCTTAAGAACTAATATTGGAACTAAAAACTAAATAGAAGAGTGAACCAAGGAGGAGAAATTCAGTTGGATGAAAAAGAGCAGGAACAGAAGAGCTACATTACCGAAAATGCAGAGAAGTGAATTCAGATTAGAGAAGAGAGGACTGCATGCACTGGAAGAACAGCCGAAGGCTAAATACAGAAAACCAAACCAATGGAAACTGTAGCTGACTGAAAATAGCGGCAGAAAGATGCTGAAAACTGCAGCAATATATGGCTGAAAACTGCAGTTTTGAGAAGATGAGACTACTGGTTTTATGCTGAAAATAATGAGCAGTTAAAGCTGAAAAACAACACACTGTAAAAGCAAAAACAGCGGAAAGACAATGAAATTGACAATTGAGAGCTTGTTCTTTTCATGCCAAAAAGAGAGAACATGACCCAAAAACCAAGAGGGCTAAATGAAACAAAGAAATCAAACTTAGAAGCAAGAAGTTCAGAATTTGGACAGAAACCTGAAAAGTACAAAGGGTTGCCCAAAAACTCCAATTCCCATTTCATCTTTGATCATTTGACTATGAAACTTTGAGGATAGGTTAGCAATAGCTTCTGGACCTCCCATGCCACGTTTCATGCCATCTCGTGAAGGGAATCGAAAATAACACCAAACTCTAGAAATTCAGAAAAGGGCTAAATCCTGAAGACTCACAGGGCTTCCACCAAAAATCAAATTACTCCTCAATCATTGATTCTCTGGCCATGAAATTTTGAGGGAAGCTAATTGATAGCCTCTGGACTCTCCATGCCAAATTTCAAGCCATCTCGCGGAGAGAATCAAGAACAGCCTCAAACCCTAGAAGGGACAAAACATGATGAACAGAGTGAAACCAAAAGCAAAAGGCTTGGGATTCTCATGTCTACCGATGATGGATCTTTTGATTTCTGCAGGGAGACATATCTTGAGAAAAAAATCCATAAGGCTAGAATATGATTTTTGCTAAGAAAACATAAATCGGAGAATCCTCTGTTCTTAGTCAAACAGTAAACCCTAAATTTGCTCAAAACAGAGGAAGGTGGCGCAAGCTCTAGAAATCACAGGAGATGTTGAATCTTCTAACAACTATAGAAAATGGAATGATCATATGGCCATAAATCTTTTCCATCACAGAGTTTTCAAGAACCAATCACACAAATTCTTGAATCAAACCAAAATCAATTGCAGCAGGGAAGAACAGAGAGGATGTACAATCATGAAGATCATCACAAAAGAAACAGGGAACGAGAATAGCCCACAAAAATCATTCTTGTACTAATAGAAAGGAAAAACAATGAATGATTACACAGAAATTACAACCTTCTCCTCTCAAAACTCAAGAACACCAAGCTCAAGAACATATCAACACAGAGAGGAGAGCAGCGCACACAGTGGGAGGCATCGTTGGGGGCACAGTCCAGACACCCTCTCCCTCTCCTCAACAACCCATAACAACTAAAGCCACTAAAGCTAAAGCCTTCTCCAAAGTCTCTTTTGACTAATCAAAACCCTAACTCTCTCTCAAGTGACCTACCTACCAAGGAGACATCCCCTCCTTATATAGGCACCGGCTAACGGGCCGCAAACCCGTTACGCCGGTAAAATCCGAACGAGCTCGCCCCGCCAGTGACCTTGCGACATTACCCTTTCGCCTCGTGCACCTTCCGGAAGCTTCCACGCCCTTGCTGTCCACGACACGCAACCACCTCGAGTTCACGCCGTCTTCGACACACCTCGACCGTTCTGACCTCAACGCCACCTGCGTCTAGTCCGGTCGCCACGTGTCTCTCTACGACTCCGCCTTGACGTCCTGCACCGGTAGCTCAGCTCCGGTTCCTCGTCTCCCGACTCGCATCCACCTCAGCAGTCTCGATCATCCTCGATGTCTCCGACCGTCTGGACCTCAACACCTCCTGTGCCTAGTCCCGGTCCTCCCACACCTCACCACGACCTAGCTCCGAAGTCCTACAGTCACACAGACAAGTAAACCGTCACATAGCACCGCACGAAACAGCATAATCATAAGAGAGTCCAAACCTGTCGAATCATCAGAATACGCATCCTAATCCCATGCGACAAGTTCGACCAAAGTCCGACCGAGCCCGTTACACCACGTAACGTCAAGGTCCGAACCAACCAACTCAAACTCGACTTTCCTAAAACGCTGTCAATTACTCATCATACACACGGGATGACCTCCACATGGTCTCTCAATCTCCCCCTTGATGAGTATATTGACAAACCCAGAAAAAGCATGAAGTTGAGTTTGAAGAGTCCAACATGGTCCAAAGAAAGAAATGAAACTCATGACCATGTCGACAGAAAGAATACTAGAGCAAGAAAGAAAGAGCAAATTGTTCTCCAAAGCTCTAGACATTCCCAAAAGACTTTTTCTCCAATATTCTCCCCCTTTTGGCAATAAACACATCAAGATGCAAAAGAGAGAATATGACATGAAATTGGATGAAATGGCTGAAGTTTGTTTATTCTAATCATTTAGAGCCATGAGAATTATCCAAAATGACCGTAGGAGAAGCTAAGCCAAATAAGGAATAATCTGATTTTTAGTTGAATTGCTTAGCAAGTCAAGTCAAACATGATTTTAGTCTAGCTAGAGGTATCCAAAAAATGATGCAGGCCATGTCAATAAGATAAGCGGAACCAAGAAGCTAGTACTGAGCCCAAAGAGTGCTATATGCTCAAGAATGAAACATTTGTTTGAGTACTTGATTCTTTCTAGTAATTTAAGCAAATTGAGCATAAATGACATATTTTATTTTGAAATCTCATGATTGTTTTCAACCAGATTTTTGTCATGTGCTAGATCTCAAGCCTTATGCGACTACTCCAAGCAAGAAGCTTAAGAAGATAGTCTAGGTCATCCAAAACTCCCCCTGAGTTCATTCTTAGTGCAATGGCAAGCCGTCTCATGAGAAAGAATTGGTGAGATCAGTTTTTTCGCACAAAAGAGATCTTTTTGCTTTTTAACATGTACTAACTCATGCTACATCAAGAGACTAAAATAGCTCGATCTAAGGCTCAATAGAGATTCAACGCTCAGCTCAGCCTATTTGACATGGCATGAATCATAAAGAGATAGCTCAAGAAAGACTAATCTCAAGTGCTAACATGACAAGTTTTAATTCAAGTTGAGCAAGTTTAATTAACTTATCATGGTAAAAACTAGTCTACACATATGAAGTCATGATCAAACTAGCATCTAAGCACAAATCATGGCAAGGTGTAAAGCATTGTAAGCATGTCATAATCGGATAATAATCAAGGCTCAATGTAGTTATATTACAATGCAAATGCAGAAAATCCAGCTTCCCCTCAACATGTGATGCAACTTTTAGTTCAAGTTGAGTTATGTCAATATTAAGCTCCAGAAGCTCCCAAAAGAACTCCCCCTGAACCAAAGCAATAAAATCGAGAAACTGGCAAAGAAAATCCAACGGGGCAGTCCTTAAAGCATAGACAAGATATAGAAGATACTATGGCTCAGACTGACTCATCTACTCTATATGGGACTAGGGCTAATAGCTGGTCTACTAACTCACTAGGGAGTAAACACGTTCTCTGTCTACCCAAAGGTGGCCCGACCCTCGCTAGATCGCAAGAAGTGAGTGAACTCAACCTAGTGAGAAGAGAAGCAGCTAGAAGCAGCAACCTAGAACCACAAGATGAGAAGAAGTCTAACCAGCTAGACGAGAGAAACGCTCTGATCTATGCTAGGAGGACTAACCCAAATGCACCCCTATGTAGTGCAACAAAATGAGAATAGGAGCAAGATAAATAGATAAAGCAGTAAAACACAGAAGCTCCCTCTCACAACAGTCCATAAGGACAAACCACCCTAAGCTCTCCCCGCAGAGCTGAAAACATAGATCTATCCAAAGGCTTGGCACAGATAATAGCCAACTGGTGGTCACTCTCCTCAACCTAGAGCACTATTCGACATGGCATAAATCAGGAGAGAATCTCTAAAGCCAGACTAGTCACAAGAATGAATAGGATAAGATTTAATTCAAGTTGTTCATATTTAATTAAGCTAGTATGGCAATAGCAAAGCAACACATAGAAGAGCATGATAAATCAAGCTATCACAAGACATGGCAAGATATAAAGCATGATATCATGTCTCAACAGATAATAGTTAGGGCTCCAAAATCTGTATCGGCATTCATGTGAATATTATGCAACAAGATACAAATGAATGCACAAGAGGTGAACTCTCCCTGAAAAATAGCCCGAATAGACATAAAGACTCCAACTCCCCCTAGAGAAGGCAAATTGAGAAGAACCAGAAAATTTGGCACAAAATCCAGAAGGGGAAGGTTCTAACTCAAGGAGGTGAGTCTCAAACACACTCTATCCTCATGGTCTCTAGCCTATAACCTCATACCACGGAGCAAAGGCACACTATGTCAACTCACAAGACTCTAGTGGCCAAGAAGAAAGTTCCAACTAGGCAGAAGAGAAACCTAGAGAACTAAAGCCCAGACTAGGTAGTAAATAATCCTAGAGAACCATTTGGATGAGAGATGTGACTGAGACAATATCACCTAGAGATGGCTCTCATCTATCCAATCGGACCCTTCCTACCGCTAGAATAAATAACCAATGCAAAGCCAAGTGATGGGAAGCAAAATAGTAAAGATCACAAGAAAGCCAACCTCTCTCACGGTCGCTCGGTGGGGAATTGTGATCGCAGACCTGATGTAGTCGCATCGAGTTCGACTGAGAGTCCAGACCGCGCTCATAGTTGCTATGACATAGTCGTAAAGGCCAAAGAGCAGTCGTAAAGGCTGTAGCAATCTCCCCTCATTCACAGTCTGCAGGTTAAACACGGAGACAACCGGTGTCCTAGTACTGGGGTAAATGATATACAACATGGAACCAGTACTGGGACAGATGACAACAACAGCAGCATCACTAGTACTAATGACATAGAATACATGAGAACACACACCCACACAAGCTCAATCTAGCCCTCATCAAAAGCATCTAGAACAGCAAGCCTAGAGCCACCCAATACTAGAAGGAGCTTGTGACCTAACCAAAGATCTCATGATATCTAAGCATAAACACAAACTAACGCTACCAAGATGTCATACAGTTTATTTCATGCCATAACTGAAAAAGATCAAGGTATACATGCATCTCAATGGATCACAACCATACACATAGCAGGTGACAAGGAAAAGTCACAGAAACATATGCTCGCATGGATATAAGTATGTATACAAGGAAAGATAAGAAGGCATGAATAAACACAGCATCATGACATAGAAAATTATCCAAGATATAATCAAGCTCATACTGCCCATATACAAGCGTCCATCATGTGGACATACATCATGTCAAACAAAAATCATGGAAGAGTATGCTAACATGGATAAATAATGGTGAATGGACATAAGGAGCAAGATATAATCAATAAACCATGATGGATACTACAAGGCATAAAGTCATGATGATACCTGACTTCTAGTATACACCTTCTACTTATGCTCATGAAGTCAAGTCAAAGCTTAAGCATCCAATTTACCAACAAATATTAACATAATATAAGGACACCTAAGCAACATACACATAAAGGCATGACAAGAATGTATCGAAAGAAAATCATGCCGATATGGTACAAGTGAGCACAAAGACACGCGCAATATGCTAATTAAGACTATCATGAATATTAGAGCATGAGGGTATAGAGTTGCTCACAAAGTAGGTGGAGACGCAACCGGTGAAAGCATATGCCTCTTGGAGGCCATGAAGTAGTGAACCAACAAGTGTTCTAATCACGTGATGAAGAAGAAGACTAGAACCCAATCGAGTACATGTTCACCATCCCACATCTTGACACCTACAAGAATAATGTACCGAGTCTTGGATCCCGAAGGGTTAGTAAGCATGTACTTGGGAACCCAAGACTTGACACATTCACACTAGAAGTATGCAAGTTAACATGATGCAATGGATGGTTCAGCAAAAAAATCGATCCTAGAGGCACACCGCAAGTGGACAACTCGACAAATGAAACGAGTCCCAACTCCGAAGAAGCGGTGAATACCTAACTTGAAAGCACCAAGAGGAGAACCAACAAAGGCACCAAAGGAACTCACAACTTCTCCTTCCCGTAGATGCGCACCTCGTTTGGGCGAACGAGGTCCATCATTTGAGAAACGGCGAAAATTTCTCCTCGAGATAGCACGTGGACAAAAACAAGGAAGCACACGAAACAAGTCCACGATGCCAATGAGCAAATGATGTCCATCTTTCTCACAAAAATGAGCAATGATGCAAGCGTCTACTACGAGACAAGATCCAAAAGAACAAAGCACCATTCTTGCTCAAAGAGAAGTCCCTTGGACCTCACGGGAAGAGCCAACATGAAATGCACTAGCCAAAATAGGAGCAAAAGATATGAAACAGAAGGATTTATGCTCACTACAAACGGCTCCCAATCCAAAAGAACAGAGGAGGCTAAGTCGCAAGGTGTAGCACTCATATCATCGTGTTCTCTCCTCAAAGCATTTACACCATCCCTTACAGAATCACAATATAAACTAGGGAAGGGAATGCAAACAAACAGGAGCAACATGGCTAGTACAAACATGAAACAAGAGAAGCTAGAACAGAAGAATCATAACCTTCTAATCTCAGCCCTAGCAAACTCAAGCTCCTCTACACATGTGCAGTGAATCAATTTTAATTTCTCATTTTCAGATTTTAACAAGTAAGTAAAAAAAATTAAATTTACGCCATCTACAGAACTGCTCACAACCTACACATGATAAATGAGATTTCCACCTAGCAAAATCAATATAGCAATTTATCATCTAGGCATCTCACATTATCTCTAAGAGGAAGCATCTTCATCTTGGACAAGGCCAAGGTCACATTGAGATTTTACCTTGCTCATGATGAGTCGACGTTCGTCCATCTTATCATCATCCATGTGTTCTCCAAGATTTTCTCTTTCCTGACAATCAAAGGTAGAGAATGTACCACAATATTCATACTTGTGGTTTCTTGCAAATAAAATCACCCTCTCGACGAAATCAAGCCTCTTGTCACAAAGGACATCATTGGCAAAAACACCCCCAACAAGATGCAAAGGAAAGCTCACAAGATTCCCTACTAGTCGTCATGCTCAAGAGACCGGTTAAGATCTATGAGGAAGAGCTAACCGGCTCTGATACCAATTGTAGGATCGAAAACGGCAACAGAGGGGGGTGAATGGTGCCTTTTTAAAATCGCCCTCAAGTATTCTCGCAAATTTCTTCTCCGATAGCTATAGTAGCTAAGAAGATAGAAGATGCTCGCTAGAAGCCGAAAATAGTTTTGTCGATTTGACCAAATGTACTCAGAAGAACCAAAACAATATATTCTTCTCTGAAGAACAGGCACTCTGCAGTTTTTGACAGAGGACTGCAGTCTCCTCTGAAGAACCAAATGTACTCAGTTACTCTAAATCAGTTTTAGCCGAAACACTGAACAACACTCTGCAGCCGGACAAACATTCGGCAGAGGAGAACAACTGCGAACAGAAAAATGTTGATTGGAGCGCTGCTAACTGCTGCAGTGAACTGAAAAAGCAATTTGATGTGCCGTTTTGACACAAAGAAAACAGGGTCAAAAATCAGGAAATACGAAACGCATGTTACACAGTTAAACTCAGTTTAGATCCATAAGTACACAGTAAAAATTTCAGCCAAAACCGAGATCGTCTGGACTACATGCAACGGGGGCAAAAACAGCACAAAAATATGAAAAACTTGAACGTAACAGCGGCTGCAGCTGATTGTATTCAGAGAACTTCAATAGCAAATAGTAAAGAATGGAGGTAGCAGCATCAGTTTTGTCGGACAGAAAAACACAGAGAACATTTAGATTTAATGGTGATTGGCTGCAGCTCTTTCTTAAGAACTAATATTGGAACTAAAAACTAAATAGAAGAGTGAACCAAGGAGGAGAAATTCAGTTGGATGAAAAAGAGCAGGAACAGAAGAGCTACATTACCGAAAATGCAGAGAAGTGAATTCAGATTAGAGAAGAGAGGACTGCATGCACTGGAAGAACAGCCGAAGGCAAAATACAGAAAACCAAACCAATGGAAACTGTAGCTGACTGAAAATAGCGGTAGAAAGATGCTGAAAACTGCAGCAATATATGGCTGAAAACTGCACTAGAGGAGTGCTGAAAACTGCAGTTTTGAGAAGATGAGACTACTGGTTTTATGCTGAAAATAATGAGCAGTTCAAGCTGAAAAACAGCACACTGTAAAAGCAAAAACAGCGGAAAGACAATGAAATTGACAATTGAGAGCTTGTTCTTTTCATGCCAAAAAGAGAGAACTTGACCCAAAAACCAAGAGGGCTAAATGAAACAAAGAAATCAAACTTAGAAGCAAGAAATTCAGAATTTGGACAGAAACCTGAAAAGTACAAAGGGTTGCCCAAAAACTCCAATTCCCATTTCATCTTTGATCATTTGACTATGAAACTTTGAGGATAGGTTAGCAATAGCTTCTGGACCTCTCATGCCACGTTTCATGCCATCTCGTGAAGGGAATCGAAAATAACACCAAACTCTAGAAATTCAGAAAAGGGCTAAATCCTGAAGACTCACAGGGCTTCCACCAAAAATCAAATTACTCCTCAATCATTGATTCTCTGGCCATGAAATTTTGAGGGAAGCTAATTGATAGCCTCTGGACTCTCCATGCCAAATTTCAAGCCATCTTGCGGAGAGAATCAAGAACAGCCTCAAACCCTAGAAGGGACAAAACATGATGAACAGAGTGAAACCAAAAGCAAAAGGCTTGGGATTCTCATGTCTACCGATGATGGATCTTTTGATTTCTGCAGGGAGACATATCTTGAGAAAAAAAATCCATAAGGCTAGAATATGATTTTTGCTAAGAAAACATAAATCGGAGAATCCTCTGTTCTTAGTCAAACAGTAAACCTCAACACCTCCTGTGCCTAGTCCCGGTCCTCCCACACCTCACCACGACCTAGCTCCGAAGTCCTACAGTCACACAGACAAGTAAACTGTCACATAGCACCGCACGAAACAGCATAATCATAAGAGAGTCCAAACCTGTCGAATCATCAGAATACGCATCCTAATCCCATGCGACAAGTTCGACCAAAGTCCGACCAAGCCCGTTACACCACGCAACGTCAAGGTCCGAACCAACCAACTCAAACTCGACTTTCCTAAAACGCTGTCAATTACTCATCATACACACGGGATGACCTCCACATGGTCTCTCAAAGTTCATGAGAGAATATGAAAGCATTATTCAATAAATAGATTTTAAAATTTTTAATTTCTCCTCATTTGGCATAATTCAATTAATTTCTCCTCAATAAATATATTATCAATATTATCACATTCCTCCCCTGTTGGCATTAGCACTTTCATAGCTATTGATTCTTCCCCATTATCAATGAAGCTATTAACACAAATTCTCAAAGATTCAAAGCTATAATCACAAATTTCTCCCCCATTTGGCATTAAGCACCAAAAAGAGAGGTAATTATCACAAAATAGCATTGATTATTGTAAAAGCAAGGGAAGAATACAAGGTAAGCCATTAAAGGAGGTATTATGGGGAGTTTAATATCAGTTAAGAGCATATCATTGATTCTTAAGAAATGAGGAGCTTGATGCCAATTAATATAACTTAATATGGTCATAAAGAATTTATGAAACTAAATGCAAATGACCAATTGATACCACTTAAGATAACTAAAGATATTTGAAACTCATTCAAATAATCTAACTCATTAGAGCTCCTTGAAGGCTTGATGCCACTTGATATGCTACTACTTATATATAAAACCACTTGTAGCATTTGGATCATTAATGATTTTTCATTCCAAATGGCCTTCAAAAGTTTCCTGTAAAACTGACTTACAAATATCCAATAATCTGAGAAAATTCATCAGTGTAGGATAATATCTGAGGATTAAAAGTCATAATGGCATCTACCTCAGATTTTGAGCACATTAAGAGATACAAAAAAACATAAATATGCTCAAAAGCATGATTTTTCTGAAATTTCATCATTTTATAAGATGAGAAAAGTACATAACTTTCTCAAACAAGTTGAAATGATTTGAAATTTTGCATAAATGAATTTTGGGATCCTAAGAAACTTTTCCAAAAGAATTTTTGAAAAAGGAGCCCCTTTCTTTTAAAAAAACACTTGTAAAACTTTTGAATATAGCATTATAGCAAAAGAAATGATTTTCAATTTGAGCTTAAGAGAATGAAACACATTCATTCACCAAAAACTAATTTTGGGCAAATAAGTATTAATATTTTACCCCTTTTGTTTTAATAAGCACAAAGGTATTATATAAGTTTTTCACAAAGAAAATCTCCCCTTACATAAAGGTTTCTTGGCACTTATCTTCTCTTCTCCTTTGACACACAAAGGATTCTCCTCTTCTTATTTTTCTCCTCTTTTCGTATCTCTTCCTCCTTTTGATTAACCATATTCTTCTTATGTCATCTAGCACAAAAACTAATGGGTACCACTTGTAAACCACTTGTCCAAAATTTGTACCATTTGAAAGCCTTTTTGTCCATACTTTGTGCTATTTTAACTTTTTGTGGTTCTTTGATCTTTTATATGAGAGCACATACCACTTTGACTTTTACTCTATTTAAGATGACATTGCTTGTGAAAATATACTTCTTGTAAATATGAGTTATGTCAAGTATAGTTAATTCCAATGTAGAAAAACTTTATACCACTTGTACTATTTGTGAGCATACATGACACCAAATGTACTTGATTCCATTTGTAAAAACTTGATGCCTCTTGTATGATCAACCTTGTATCCCACATGAAATAATCTTAAGAGATCTTCAAAGAATTTTACTTGAAGGTTAAAGGGGATACCACTTGAAAGAAGATACCAAATGAAAGATGTTATAGGAGAGAGCTTGGTTAATAAAAGATTTTTCTCAGCAAGAGAAAAGAATTAGATACCAATTCAAAAGAATAGATACCAATTGAAAATGTAGGACCGGAAATGGCAACAGAGGGGGGGTGAATGGTGCCTTCAAAAATCGCCCCAAGTATCCACTCAATATTTCTTCTCCATTAGCTAAAAAGCTATGAAAATAGAAAATTGATGCTTACTGGAGATCTAAGAACGATCGACAAAATGGCTAAAGATAAGCTCTGTAGAAAATGCTATGAGATAGCAAAATATAGTGCTCACTGTAAAACAAACTAAAAACACAAGCTGCAGCCTACGGAAATAAAGGTGATGCCAAACTGACCGAAATCAGAGGGTGGCACACTTGATCATTGAGAATTAGTTGCTACCGAGAGAGTCATGAATTAAATGCATTGCTGAAAGGAATACTGTAGTCAACAACACTGAAAGGATCAAGAGCTGCTGTCCTAACCAAAGCAAAGGTCACTGTTATCTGCGAAAACAGTAGGACTGCACTGGACTTTTGAAGATTGCTTCAAAGGGGAGCACAAAACAGCACACAGACTGATGCTCAAACTAGCAGAAACCGACAGCAATTTTCTGAAGAAAACGAACTGAGCCAAGACCTGAAAACAGACATCCGAGCAGAAAAAGACCAGGACTGAACTTTGGCTATCGGCAGACACTTTGCTCCATCTGACTGAACAGAAAATACACTTGACTGAAAACCAGTCTAGAGACTGAACTGAAAACAGCAGGAAAGAAATACTCGGTACAGCGAACTGTTGCCCGATGACCGCAACTGAAAACTGAAATACAGTGAAATGACCAACCCTTGCTGCTTTCTTTAGGTGAATTGATTTGCACTACATCCTAAAAGCAGAAGAACCTCAGAAAGTAGGAGAAAGTAGGCAAACATCAAATAAAATAGGATATGCTGATTTTTGCCAGGAAGAACATAGGAGATGAGGCAAATGTCTAAATCGCTAGTCATTCTTGTATCTTTTGCACACGGGGTTTTCAATTACAACAAGAAATCATCCCACAACTAGACAACACAAACCACATCACCTTTTTGCCCAGAAATCAAGAAACCGAGAGTACTCTGCCTCCAGTACAAAACCCTAAGTTTTTAGGAAAATAGAGCAAACATGTAACGACTAAAATTTTAGAAAGAAGAGCAGCGATTGAGATGGTTGCACTTGGATATGAACTAGCCAAAAATCCTTGAGCACAAACCCAGTTCTGAGACAACCATTTTGCAGTTTCTTGATCAAGATTCACTCAAAATCAAAGAGGCCAAAAAGGAAATAGGGAGCAGAGAAGTAACCCAAACACACATCTAATCTTGATACTGAGAGAGGAATGCTTATACAGAATGTTTCTTACAGCCATCTCTCCAAACAAGAGCACACACTCAAGACCAACCCATACGCAGTTGGGAATCAAGAGGTGTCTACCATCTCACTGCATGCTTCTCCACCGAGAAGAACATACACACCCAGAACTTCACCTCATACCCCAAGAACACACTCATGAGAGGAAGAACACACGCGAGGGAGACATAAGCAACAACACCTCTGCTCTCTCCCCAACCACTCTCAACAACTAAAGAGAAAGCAAAAGCAAAACAAACTCTCAAAGCTTCTTTTGACTCTTGCAAACCCTAACTCTCTCCCGAAGCCATGAGGAGGCATGCAACCACTCACGTCTATTTATAGCCCTTGGCCAATGGGTCTCCAACCCGTTACACCGGCTAAATCGAACGGAGCCCGCTCCCACTTGTGCAGCCTCGCGAAATCACCATTTTGCCCCTCCTGCACCTTCCGGGAAGCTTCCGTGCTCCTTTCATCCAAGCCTCGCAACCACCTCGAGTCTCCGCCGTCTTCGACACATCCCGACCGTTCTAACCTCAACGCCACCTGCGCCTAGTCCGGTCACTGTTAGAAATAGAGCTATAGCTGCGACAGTTATTCTTTACGTCATGTAATCAGCGTTTGTTAGGATGATGACCTCTTCTTACGGATCTCTAACTTCTTGCTAACTTCTCGCACACACATGAGATGTGGTTGTTATGATCCTATTGTATACGTTGCACTGGATATATATATGATCAATAAAGCCCTCAGCTGTTGCGCTGAGTTTTGGCCATTCTTTGCTTTTGTGCAAATCTTCACATGGTATCAGAGCCACGATTCAATCCACCAAATTTTCTCTTCCGCAGATCGCCATGAGTGGCACCAGGATCACTTCGACGAACTTCGGTACCGACGCACTGGTCGCTGCCACACCAATACAGACCAGCGTCATCCCTACATCGGCTTTCAATCACATGATCACAGTCAGGCTGACCGGCGACAACTACCTGCTATGGACTACGCAATTGTTCCCCTATCTACGAAGCCAACGGCTCATGGGGTACATCGACGGCACCACTGCACGCCCAGTGCCTACCATCTCTGAGAATGGCACCGATGGCATAACAATCACCGTTGTCAATCCGGAGTACAACCATTGGTATCAACAAGACCAAACGGTAATGAGTGCGATTCTTTCCTCTCTCACTGAAGGTGTACTTGAACAAGTTGTCGGTTGCAGCACAGCACGGGAAGTCTGGTGCGCCATTGAGCGTGCCTTCGCAGCGGGCTCCCGTGCGCAGATAATGCAGATACGGATGCAACTCGCTACGATTCAGAAGAAGGATCTCAGCGTCAACGACTACTTCCGCAGGGTGAAGAGTCTTGCTGACACGCTTGCCGCCATCGGCAAACGGCTTGAAGACGACGAGCTTATCGCCTATATGCTGCGAGGGCTCGGGCCAGAATTTGACCCACTCGTCACCAGCCTAACAACGCGCACAGACGTGATCACTGTCAACGACGTCTACGCTCATATGCTCAGCTACGAACTGAGACTTGAGCACAACAACTCAGGTATCCAGGTAAATCAGGTGAACAGGATCCAGAACCGGAGTGGTGGACGCGGCCGCGGACGCGGGCGCGGCAATGGGGGAAGTCGTACTTCAGGAGGACACGCTGGCAAGAGTTTCACTCAAGGAAACTCAAGCCAAGGAGGATAGAAGACTCCCTGCCAGATCTGTTTTCGCGACAACCACGACGCCTCACGCTGCTATCATCGGTTCGATCAGAACTATGTGGCCCATGACACCCGGGTTGCAGCAGCGGCTGTCACCAACGACTACGCCATCGACACCAATTGGTATGCAGACTCTGGTGCCACCGATCATATTACCCATGATCTTGAGCGCTTGACGACAAAGGAACGCTACGCTGGCAACGATCGAGTTCAGGTCGCCAACGGTACAGGTTTGCCCATTACCCACACTGGAGATTCATTTGTTGCTACTACAAATCACCCGTTAGTCCTGAAAAATGTCCTGCACGTTCCACACATAAATCGTCATCTTTATCCATTCATAAACTTGTCACAGATAACAAAGTTTATGTCGAATTTCATCCCACATACTTTCTTGTTAAGGATTGCGAGACGAAGACCATTCTACTTAAAGGGAGATGCTCAAACGGACTCTATCAACTTCCAAATAATCGTTCCAGCCGAGCCTTTCTCACTGTCAGGAACACTGAAGATCTCTGGCACCGTCGGCTGGGACATCCTGCTCTTGCTGTTGTCAACCAAATTCTAGCTAGGAACAACATCTCTGCTATTTCTAATAAAGATCCTGCTGTCTGTGATGCATGTCAACAAGGCAAAGCTCACCAATTACCCTTTCATTCCTTAGTTCATTCCACAACTAGACCGTTAGAGCTAGTCCACACTGATGTTTGGGGACCTGCTCTAACTTCTGTAAACAGTTATAGTTACTACTTGAGTATTGTTGACGAATACAGCAGATTCAGTTGGATTTACTTTCTCAAAAATAATCAGATGTTGAGTCTTTTTTATGCAGTTCCAATGCCATGTTGAATGTCTCCTAGGCAAGAAAATCCTTGCAGTGCAGTCTGATTGGGGTGGTGAATATCACAGGCTGCACAGATTTTTTAACAAAGTGGGAATAAAACATCAAATCTCAAGTCCACACACTCATCAACAAAATGGTCTTGTAGAAAGAAAACATAGACATATTGTAGAGACTGGTATAACACTTCTTGCTCAATCACATATGCCTGTTCGGTTTTGGGATGAGGCTTTCCAATCTTCCTGTTTTTTGATCAACAGATTACCCAGCCGAGTGTTAAACAATGAAACTCCTATCTTCCGGCTTCTTGGCGTTAACCCAGATTACAAATATCTCAAAGTATTTGGCTGTGCCTGCTGGCCGAATCTGAGAGCCTATAATCCAAGAAAGCTAAGCTTCAGGTCCAAGCAATGTATATTTGTAGGTTACAGTCCAAACCATAAAGGCTATAAGTGCTTAGATCAGCAAACAGGAAGAATATACATTTCTCGTGATGTAGTGTTTGATGAAAATGTGTTTCCTTTTAGTTCCTTGCCCAACCAGTCCAGTACTCCTGCACAAACAACCAATCAATCAACAGTCCTTCCAACTGTTACACACTACTCTGAACTTTTCTTGACTGACGAAAATCCGACAACAGGTAGTCCAGTCTCAGTCTCATCAGACACTGCCTCTCCCACTCGCACACCATCAAACACCTCTACTAGCAGTCCAGCAGCAAGTGAATTTTCTGCTGGTCATGGACCTACTCACACTGTTGTTGATGAAATGGTAGCAGGTACCCCTTCACAGTCTGATGCTTATCTTTTTATACTAAATGCAAAGAGTTTGGTGATGTATGTGTTGATTTATGTTGACGATATAATCATTGTCAGCTCATCATCTACTGCAACTGACAAACTGATACAACAACTGACAGAAGACTTTGCAGTCAAAGATCTTGGTGAACTTCAATTCTTTCTGGGTATTGAAGTCAAGCCAGATCAACAAGGCTTAGTTCTATCTCAGAGGAGATATGCCCAAGATTTGTTGAAGAGAGCCAATATGGAGCATTGTAGACCGATTTCAACCCATATGGCTGCTACAGAGAAACTCTCAAGAGAAATAGACACACCTCTGGCTGAAGACGCACAATTTCAGTATAGGAGTGTTGTAGGTAGTCTACAATACCTAACAATTACAAGACCTGATCTCTCCTTTGTTGTCAACAGAGTTTGTCAGTTCATCCAAGCTCCAACAGATAAGCATTGGGCTGCAGTTAAGAGGATCCTTCGGTATGAAAAGGGAACAAGTAGTCAAGGACTGAAGTTTCTGAAAACCGACAACAACACTCTGAATGCCTACTCCGATGCAGATTGGGCTAGATGCCCGGACGATCGTCGATCAACCAGTGGTTTTGCAGTCTTGTTAGGACCTAACCTGGTATCTTGGAGCTCTCGGAAACAGGCAACAGTGTCCAGGTCCAGTACTGAATCGGAGTATAAAGCCATTGCAAATGTGACAGCTGAATTGATCTGGGTTCAGACTTTGCTCAAGGAACTTGGTATTTTTCAGAAAATTGCACCAGTCCTCTGGTGTGATAACCTTGGAGCAACCTATTTGACCTCCAATCCAGTGTTTCATGCGAGAACAAAACACATTGAAGTTGATTTCCATTTTGTCCGAGAACAAGTTGCTAGGAAAGCACTGCAAGTTCGTTTCATTTCATCCAAGGACCAACTTGCTGATATCTTCACCAAAGCATTGTCGCAAGCACCGTTCAAACTCATCTGTGACAATCTCAATCTGGTAAACCAAGGTTGTGATTGAGGGAGGCTGTTAGAAATAGAGCTATAGCTGCGACAGTTATTCTTTACGTCATGTAATCAGTGTTTGTTAGGATGATGACCTCTTCTTACGGATCTCTAACTTCTTGCTAACTTCTCGCACACACATGAGATGTGGTTGTTATGATCCTATTGTATACGTTGCACTGGATATATATATATGATCAATAAAGCCCTCAGCTGTTGCGCTGAGTTTTGGCCATTCTTTGCTTTTGTGCAAATCTTCACAGTCACCTCGTGTCTCGCCACGACTCCGTCTCGACGTCCTGTTCTGTCTCAAACTCATGCCCTAAATACCAAAACCATCTTTGCTTTTGCTTTTGCTTATTAACCACATGCCCTAAATACCAAAACCATCCAGGCTCAAACTCAAATTTTATGCCCTCACCGTTACGTTTCACGCACGCAGTAGTACCGCAGTTCCATCATGGTAGTACCGCCGGCCCGAAGCAAGCAGACGATCTATTTTCCAGATTTTCGACACGCGTCAATTACTCATCATAAACATGGGAGCACCTCTCACATGGTCTCTCAATCTCCCGCTTGATGAGTATATTGACAAACACCGAAAAGGCATAAAAGTTTGGTTTGAAGAATCCAACATGATCCAAAGAAGAGAATGAAGCAAATGATCATATCGACAGAAGGAATCGCTAGAGCAACTCAAGAAAGAGCAAATTGTTCTCCAAAGCTCTAGAAAGATCTCCCAAAAGACTTTTTCGCCAATATTCTCCCCCTTTTGGCAATAAACACATCAACATTGCAAAAGAGAGAATATAGCACATTTTGGATAAAATGACTGAAGTTTGTTTATTCTATGCATTTAGAGCCATGAGAATTATCCAAAATGACTATAAGGATTACATCAAGCCATAACACATAAATATGCTATCTAGATCATGACAAGATATATATATGCCAGCTAAACCAAAGAGATGACAATCTGAAATGTAGTGCAATTTGTGAGCAAGTCAAGTCATCAATAAGCAAAGTCTAGCTAGAGACATCCAAGAATGATGCAAGCCATGTCAATTAAGCTAAGCGGAACCAAGAAGCTAATATTGAGTCCAAATAGAGTGCTATACGCTCAAGAGTGAAACATTGGTTCAAGTACTTGGTTCTTTTAGTAGCTTAAGCAAATTGAGCACAAATGACATTTTTCTTTTAAAACTTATAGTCGTTTCCAACCAATATTTTATCATGTGCTAGATCTCAAGCCTTATGCGACTACTCCAAGCAAGAAGCTTAAGAAGATAGTCTAGGTCATCCAAAACTCCCCCTGAGTTCATGCCTAGTGCAATGGCAAGCCGCCTCATGAGAAAGAATTGGTGAAATCAGTTTTTTCGCACAAAAGAGTTTTTTTCTTTTTAACAGATTGTACTAGCTTATGCATCATCAAGAGACTTAAAACAGCTCAAACTAAAGCTCAATAGAGATTCAACGCTCAACTCAGCCTACTAGACATGGCATGAATCATAAAAGGATAGCTCAAGAAAGACTAATCTCGAGTGCTAACATGACAAGTTTTAGTTTAAATTGAGCAAGTTTAATTAACTTATCATGGCAAAAGGTAGTTTACACATATAAGGTAGTTTACACATATTAAGTCATGATAAATGTAGCGAGGTTACTTCCACTCCAGATGGTTTCTTTATGTCCCAAGAGAAGTATATTCAGGATCTTCTTGATTGTGCCGCTCTCATCGATCAACAGATCTTGTTGAGACTCCCATGGAGCTCAATGTTCACCTTCGTCCCTCTGATGGTGAGCCTCTTTCTGATCCGACTCGCTATCGTCACCTTGTTGGGAGTCTTGTCTACCTTGCTGTTACTCGTCCGGATATCACTTATCCAGTTCACATTCGAGTCGATTCGTTTACGCTCCCACTCGGGTCCACTCACCACCTACTTGAGTTCTCGCGATACCTTCGTGGAACTATCTCGTCGTCTCTTCTTTCCATGCTCCAGCTCGTTACTGACTTCAGCTTATTCGAATGCTACTTGGGCGGCGATCCCTCTGATCGTCGGTCTATCTCTGCCATCGTGTTTTTCTTGGTGGTTCTCTCATTGCCTGGAAGACGAAGAAACAGACTGCAGTGTCCCGTTCGAGTGCAGAGGCTGAGTTGCGAGCTATGGCTCTCTTGACAGCAGAGATTACTTGGCTACGGTGGTTACTTGAGGATTTTGGTGTTTCTGTCACTACACCGACTCCTCTCTTGTCAGACAGTACAGGTGCTATCAGTATTGCTCGTGATCCTGTGAAGCATGAACTCACCAAGCATATTGGTGTTGATGCTTCCTTCATGAGGTCTTGTGTGCATGATCAGATGGTTGCTCTTCAGTATGTGCCTTGAGCTTGGATAGCGATTTCTTCACGAAGGCCCGCACCACAAGACAAGACGGCTTCTACCTCTCAAACTCGGTGTTGTTGATCCACCATGAGTTTGAGGGGTGTTAGAGATATGTTAGAGATACTGATTGCATTGTATTAGGATAGTTTGGATTCTTTCCATACATGTGCTCTTTCCTTATATGTATTCTTTCCATATTGCCATCATGTACTTGTGTATATATACTGGCCCTTTGGCCTCATATGAATAGTGCACTATTCATAACAAGTCTGACCGAAAACTGAATAGGTAATTTGACTGTAGGCCAAAACCCAAACACCGAGATTCAAGAATACTTAGAGGAGGCAAAGCGAAACTCCAGAATCGCACAAGATGAAATTTAGCTACACCTTTCAGTCCACAAGATCAAGAACTGGATCTAAATATCATCAAGACCTCAAGAAGCAGAGGAATCAACCAGAAGATCAAGAATCTCAGTTTTGAGCAGAAAACCGAAAAACAACAGAGTAGTTCCCAAAATCCAAATTGTTTCTCATTTTATTTTTGATCCTTTGGCAATGAAATTTTGAGGGTATGTTAGCAATAGTCTCAGGACTCTACAACCCAAATTTCATCCCACCTCACCTAAGAAAATGAAAAGAAAATCAAAACCCTAGCTTTTCAGAATATGAAGAACAGAGAGACTAAAAATCAAGTTTCTCCTCAACCATTGATCTTTTGGACATGAAACTTTGAGGATATGTTAGCAATAGCCATAGGGCTCTAAATATCAAATTTCAAGCCAACTTGCAAAGGGAATCAAGAAATGCTTCAAAACCTAGAAGTGCAAATGAAAAACAGAGAGAACCAGAGAGCACAAATTTTAGAGTTTTTCATTTCCAATTAACACAAAGATCAAGGATGAGTCCCCATACGCCTGTACATTTGAACAAGAAAGAAATTACATGTAGTAATCAACTAGCTCTAACAATCTCCATCTCTCATGAACACACACAAGCAAAATGAAGAACAGAGCACCACCAGGAGAGCCTACGGGGGGAATACCCTCACATCCATGTTGTGACTTCCCTGGACTCCCTCTTACACCCCTGCACCTTCCAACAACTAAGGCTTCAAAGCAAACAACCTTCTAAAGCCTCTTTTGACCCAATTGAAACCCTAATCATCTCTAGAAGGCATGCAGAGGCATGCAGCCCCTCTCCTCTATTTATAGCCTTGGCTAACGGGTCTCCGCCCCGTTATGCCCGCTAAATCCAACGGCGCCCGCTCCCGCTTTTGCAGTATTGCGAAATTCCCGTTTCGCCCCTCCTGCACCTTCCGGGAAGCTTCCGTGCTCCTTGCCTCGCACGCCTCGCAACCAACTCGAGTCCACGTCGTCTTCGACACATCACGACCGTTCTGACCTCAGCGCCACCTGCGCCTAGTCCGGTCACCTCGTGTCTCGCCACGACTCCGCATCGACGTCCTGCAGTCACACAGACAAGAAACACGTCAAATAGCACCGCTCGATACATGAAAGCGTAAATAGAGATCAAACATGTCGAGTCAGCAGAATATGCAATCTAAACCCATACGACTAGGTTCGACCAAGTCCGACCGAGCCCGTTACGCCACGCAGCGTCTAGGTCCGAACCAACCGACTCAAACTCGACTTTTCGTAAACGATGTCAATTACTCATCATACACAACGGGATGACCTCCACATGGTCTCTCAGCACAAGTCATGGCAAGGTGTAAAGCATTTTAAACATGTCATCCATGGATAATAATCAAGGCTCCATGTAGTTATATTACAATGCAGAATGACATGCAATAAAATCCAACTCCCCATCAACATGTGATGTAGCTTTTAGTTTAAGTTGAGTTATGTCAACATTAAGATCTAGAAGTTCCCAAATGAACTCCCCCTGAACCAAAGCAATAAAAACGAGAAGCTGGTAAAGAAATCAAGAAAGGCAGTCCTTAAAGCATAGATAAGACAAAGAGGAAATTATAGCTCAGACTGACTCTCATCTACCCCATATGACTCCAGGACTATCAACTGGACATCTACCAGACTAAGGAGCAAACATGTACCCTGTCTACCCGAGAGTGGCCCAACTCTTGCTAGAACCTCTAAGCAGTGGGTAAGCTCGACCTAGTAAGAAGAGAACTAGCTAATAAGCAGCATCCTAGAATCACAAGATAAGAGTAAGAAGTCTAAGCAACTCGGCAAGAGAACCACTCTAATCTATGCTAGAAGGACTAAACCCAATGCACCCGTATACAATGCAAGTAGAAAGGAGTAAGAGCATAATTAATAATGTAAAGCAGTAAAGCACAAGCTTCCCCTCACGACAGTCCATAAGGACAAACCACCCCAAGCTCTCCCCGCAGAGCTGAAAACCTAGAGCTATCGAAGGGCTTGGTGAAAATGTCAGCCAACTGGTGGTCACTCTACAAACTAGAGCACGATGTTACCCTTCTCCACATGGTCTCGAAGGAAGTGATATCTAATATCAATAAGCTTGGTCCGAGAATGCTGCACTGGGTTCTTAGCAATGTTAATCGCAGAAGTGTTATCACACAAGAGTGGAACACTATCGATAGCTAACCCAAAGTCCTGCAGGGTCGAGACCATCCAAAGCACTTGGCTACAACAACTGGCTGCAGCAACGTACTCGGCCTCTGCGGTGGACTGTGCAACACCGGACTGCTTCCTTGAAGACCAGGAAACGAGAGAAGTGCCAATGAATTGGCGGTGCCGTGTGCTCTTCCTATCTATCCTACACCAAGAAAGTCGCATCCGAATAGGCTCTCAAGGAAAGACAAGAAGAGGAAGAGTACCGATACCATAGTCAATGGTAGCTCAAGGTACCGAAGATGCGCTTCACCGCTGTATGAGCCGGAATTGGATATAGGGGGGGCAACATGGACAACAAGTAGAGTAGAACCAATGAACTAGACCGGATTTACCGATCCAATAGTCACATATCACAGTAATATATTTCGCAAATTACAATACAAAGAAAATTACATCTCTATTAACTTAAACTTAGCTCTCGACTACCAAAGAAAATCATATGCCCTAATAATACCATCATGATTAATCTTTGCGCCAATTCCTTTTCAATATAAATTACCAAACAATCTCGTAGAAATCCATCTCCTATTGTACTTCAAAGTCACGTCTTACAAGTTTTATAGTGAAAAACATCTCTCGGTGATTACAGTTGAAACCGGAAGAGTTAAGACTAATCTTAACAACTTGTCCACCATGGGATAATATGAATCTTTACCGGTCTTAACTGGTCCACTTGTTAGATTAGCAAGTGATGGTAATGCACTTAGGTCTGGATGATTGCATACATCAAGTTAAAAATGTGGCAATTGACACTCCAATTGAGCTCTTTCTTGACTTGAGAAATCAGTAGGATAATATTTTTCCACTTCACTTTGGGAGGATAATATTCTTGACTTGAGAAATCAGCAGGATCATTAGGTGAAATATACTTTGTATTTTTGGAGGGTCAAACCAGTAATTAAACACATATAATTAACTACATAATAAAAATTAGTAGAAATTGGAACTACATAATGAAAAATTAGTAGAACATTGGGGTGCAGGCCCTCCCACTGCCTCACGCCCATTGCTCACCGTGGTGAGATACGCGAGGAGAAGCCTGAAACCGAGCACAAAGACACATAGAGAAGTGCATGTCCGGTCTCGAGGCAGTGAGGTACAAGAGGGAGCCAATCATGCTGCGGTACTCCTTCTGATCAACTGGCTCGCCATCCTCATCTGGGTCAAGAGAAGTTGTAGAAGCCATCGGAGTTGACACAGGCATACCATCACTCATATCAAAGCGTCTCAAGAGGTCACGAGTGTACTTGCCTTGATGCAAGAAGGTACCCTCCCGAGTCTACTTGATTTGGAAGCCAAGGACGAAGGTCAACTCATCCATCATGCTCATCTCAACATCGATGCTCATGACATCCGAGAACTATGAAACAAGAGCATGAGAGGAGCCACCAAGGATGATGTCACCCACAAAGATGGTCTTGGACTGCTCCAAAGAACCTGAGATATCGGGCCTAGTCCCCGGACTGACCTCATCGAAGGTCACCTCACAGATTTCTACCATTCTGCTAGACTCGCAGATCTAGACCCTATACGCCCGAACAGACAGAAGACTCCAACTCCCCCTAGAGAAGGCAAATTGAGAAGAACCAGGAAATTTGGCACAAAATAAGGGGAAGGTTCGAACTCAAGGAGGTGATTCTCAAACACACTCTATCCTCATGGTCTCTAGCCTATAACCTCATACCACGGAGCAAAGGCACACTATGTCAACTCACAAGACTCTAGTGGCCAAGAAGAAAGTTCAAACTAGGCAGAAGAGAAACCTAGAGAACCAAAACCCAGATTAGGTAGTAAATAATCCTAGAGAACCATTTGGATGAGAGATGTGACTGAGACAATATCACCTAGAGATGGCTCTCATACATCCAATCGGACCCTTCCTACCACTAGAATAAATAACCCATGCAAAGCTAAGTGATGGGAAGCAAAGTACTGAAGATCACAAGGGAGCAAAACTCTCTCACGGTCGCTCGATGGAGAGTCGTGATCGCATACCTGATCGAGTATGAGTGTTGCCTTGGCTGAGATCGAATACGAGTCCAGACCTCGGTCGAGTGGTCAAAGTCGTGTCCAGGTTGTGGTCATAATCAAGACCGTAATGTAGTCGCGTCGAGTTCGGCCGAGAGTCCAGACCGCGCTCGTAGTTGCTATGACGTAGCCGTAAAGACCAAGGAGCGGTCGTAAAGGCTGCACTCGCCTCCTCTCATTCATAGCCTGCGGTTAAACACGAGAGACGATCGGTGTCCTAGTCTGGGGTAAATGATATACAACATGGAACCAAGATTGGACGGATGACAACAATAGCATCACTAGTACTAATGACATAGAATACATGAAAACACACACCCACACAAGCTCAATCTAGCCCTCATCAAAGCATCTAGAACAAGAAGCCTAGTGCCACCCAATACTTAGAAAAGCTTGTGACCTATCCGCAGCTTTCATGAAGTCTAAGCAAAAGTACTTGTCTAAAGCTACCAAGATGTCATACGGTTTATTTCATGCCACAAATGAATAAGATCAAGGTATACATGCATCACAATGAATCATAACCATACACATAGCAGGTGATAAGGAAAAGTCACAGAAGCATATGCTAGCATGGATATAAGCATGTACACAAGTAAAGATAAGAAGGCATAAATAAACATAGCATCATGACATAGACAACTATCTGAGATATTAATCAAGCTCATAATGTCCATACTTAAGCAAACACCATGACAGAACAAAATCATGAAAAGCATACTAACATGGATAAATAATGGTGAATGGACATAAGGAGCAAGATATAATCAATAAACCATGATGGATACTACAAGGCACAAGGTCATGATGATACTTGACTTCTAGTATACACTTTCTACTTATGCTCATGAAGTCAAGTCAAAGCTTAAGCATCCAATAACCAACATATATAACATAATATGATGATACCTAAGCAACATACACATAAAGGCATGACAAGAATGTATCGAAAGAAAAATCATACCAATATGGTACAAGTGAGCACAAGAACAAGCACATCATGCCAATTATGACTAACACTCGAATATAAGGGCATGAAGGTATAGAATCACTCACAAAGTAGGTGGAGACGCAACTGGTGAAAGCATATGCCTCTTGAAGGCCATGAAGTGGAGAACCAATGAATGTTCTAGTCACGTGATGAAGCAGAAGACTAAAACCCAATCAATCCCATGTTCTCCAATCAGCATCTGGACACCTACAAATGACAAGAACAAAGTGCCCAAGTCTTGGATCCCAAAGGGTTAGTAGACATGTACTTGGGAATTCAAGACTTGACACACTCGCACTAGAAGTATGCAAGTTATCATGATACAATGATGGTTCATACAAGAAGACTGATCCTAGAGGCACACCGCAAAGGACAACTCGACACAAGAAACAAGTCCCAATTTTGAGAAAGCGGTGAAAACTTAACTTGAAAGCACCAAGAAGAGAACCAACAAAAGCACCAAAGAAACTCACAACTTCTCCTTGCCGTAGATGCGCACCTCGTTTGGGCGAACGAGGTCCATCATTTGAGAAACGGTGAAAAATTCCTCCTCGAGACAGCACGTGGACAAAAACAAGAAAACACACGAAACAAGTCCACGATGCCAATGAGCACATGATGTCCATCTTTCTCACAAACATGAGCAATGGTGCAAGCGTCTACTACGACACAAGATCCAAAAGGACAAAACACCATTCTTGCTCAAAGAGAAATCCCTTGGACCTTACGGGAAGAGCCAACAAGAAATGCACTAGCCAAAGTAGGAGTAAAGGATATGAAACAGAAAGATTTATACTCATTACAAACAGCTCCTAATCCAAACGAACCGATGAGACTAAGTCGCAAGATGCAGCACTCATATCATCGTGCTCTCTCCTCGAAGCATTTACACCATCCCTTACAGAATCACAATATAAACTAGGGAAGGGAATGCAAACAAATTGGATTAACAAGAGCAACATGGCTAATACAAACATAAAACAAGAGAAGCTAGGCCAGAAGAACAAAGCCTTCTAATCTCAGCCCTAACAAACTCAAGCTCCTCTACACATGTTCAGTGAATCAATTTTAATTTCTCATTTTCAGTTTTTAGCATGCAAGAAGAGAAATTAAATTTTCACGGTCTATAGGAAAAGACTCACAACATAAGTGAGATTCTAGTCTAGCATAATCAATCTAGCAATTTTAACACTAGACATCTCACATTGTCTCTAAGAGGAAGCATCTTCATCTTGGACAAGGCCAAGGTCACGTTGAGATTTTACCTTGCTCAAGATGATGAGTCATCGTTCGTCCTTCTTATCATCATCCGTGTGTTCTCCAAGACTTTCTTCTTCCTGACACTTGAACAATCAAAGGTAAACATACCACAACATTCATACTTGTGGTTTCTTGCAAATAAAATCACCCTCTCGCCGAAATCAAGCCTCTTGTCACAAAGGACATCAATGGCTAAAACACCCCAAACAAGACGCAAAGGAAAGCTTATAAGATTCCCTACTAGTTGCCATGCTCAAGATCGGTTAAGATCAAATTCAGAGCCAACCTCGCTCTGATACCAATTGTAGGACCGGAAATGGCAACAGAGAGGGGGTGAATGGTGCCTTCAAAAATCGCCCCAAGTATCCACTCAATATTTCTTCTCCGTTAGCTAAAAAGCTATGAAAATAGAAAATTGATGCTTACTAGAGATCCAAGAACGATCGACAAAATGGCTAAAGATAAGCTCTGCAGAAAATGCTATGAGATAGCAAAATATAGTGCTCACTGTAAAACAAACTAAAAACACAAGCTGCAGCCTACGGAAATAAAGGTGATGCCAAACTGACCGAAATCAGAGGGTGGCACACTTGATCATTGAGAATTAGTTGCTACCGGGAGAGTCATGAATTAAATGCACTGCTGAAAGGAATACTGTAGTCAACAACACTGAAAGGATCAAGAGCTGCTGTCCTAACCAAAAGCAAAGGTCACTGTTATCTGCCGAAAACAGTAGGACTGCACTGGACTTTTTGAAGATGGCTTCGCAAAGGGGAGCACAAAACAGCACACAGACTGATGCACAAACTAGCAGAAACCGACAGCAATTTTCTGAAGAAAACGAACTGAGCCAAGACCTGAAAACAGACATCCGAGCAGAAAAATACTAGGACTGAACTTTGGCTATCGGCAGACACTTTGCTCCATTTGACTGAAAACAGAAAATACACTTGACTGAAAACCAGTCTGGAGACTGAACTGAAAACAGCAGGAAGGAAATACTCGGTACAGTGAACTGCTGCCCGATGACTGCAACTGAAAACTGAAATACAGTGAAATGACCAACCCTTGCTGCTTTCTTTAGGTGAATTGATTTGCACTACATCCTAAAAGCAGAAGAACCTCAGAAAGTAGGAGAAAGTAGGCAAAGATCAAATAAAATAGGATATGCTGATTTTTGCCAGGAAGAACATAGGAGATGAGGCAAATGTCTATATCGCTAGTCATTCTTGTATCTTTTGCACACGGGGTTTTGAATTACAACAAGAAATCATCCCACAACTAGACAACAGAAACCACATCACCTTTTTGCCCAGAAATCAAGAAACCGAGAGTACTCTGCCTCCAGTACAAAACCCTAAGTTTTTAGGAAAACAGAGCAAACATGTAACGACTAAAATTTTGGAAAGAAGAGCAGCGATTGAGATAGTTGCTCTTGGATATGAACTAGCCAAAAATCCTTGAGCACAAACCCAGTTCTGAGACAACCATTTTGCAGTTTCTTGATCAAGATTCACTCAAAATCAAAGAGGCCAAAAAGGAAATAGGGAGCAGAGAAGTAACCCAAACACACATCTAATCTTGATACTGAGAGAGGAATGCTTATACAGAATGTTTCTTACAGCCATCTCTCCAAACAAGAGCACACACTCAAGACCAACCCATACGCAGTTGGGAATCAAGAGGTATCTACCATCTCACTGCATGCTTCTCCACCGAGAAGAACATACACACCAAGAACTTCACCTCATACCCCAAGAACACACTCATGAGAGGAAGAACACACGGGAGGGAGACATAAGCAACAACACCTCTGCTCTCTCCCCAACCACTCTCAACAACTAAAGAGAAAGCAAAAGCAAAACAAACTCTCAAAGCTTCTTTTGACTCTTGCAAACCCTAACTCTCTCCCGAAGCCATGAGGAGGCATGCAGCCCCTCACCTCTATTTATAGCCCTTGGCCAACGGGTCTCCAACCCGTTACGCCGGCTAAATCGAACGGAGCCCGCTCCCACTTGTGCAGCCTCGCGAAATCACCATTTCGCCCCTCCTGCACCTTCCGGGAAGCTTCCGTGCTCCTTGTCATCCAAGCCTCGCAACCACCTCGAGTCTCCACCGTCTTCGACACATCCCGACCGTTCTGACCTCAACGCCACCTGCGCCTAGTCTGGTCACCTTGTGTCTCGCCACGACTCCGTCTCGACGTCCTGCAGCTAACACAGACAAGAAACACATCAAATAGCACCGCTCGATACATGAATTAACCACATGCCCTAAATACCAAAACCATCTAGGCCCAAACTCAAATTTTATGCCCTCACTGTTCTGTCTACGCACACGCGGTAGTACCGCCGGTTCCACTGCGATAGTACCGCCGGCCTGGGAGCAGCAGACCTGATCCATTTTCTAGATTTTCAGCACACGCGTCAATTACTCATCACAAACATGGGAGCACCTCTCACATGGTCTCTCAGAAAATAATATCACTTGGAAACCAATGATATCATATATGTGAAGAGCATGGTTAAGAAAGATTTTCTTGCCAAGACGAAAAGGATATCAATCCAAAAGACATCATTTGGAGGAAATAAGCATACCACTTAATTTTCACAATTAAGGGATACCACTTGAAGGATATGAGTGATGTCACTTGTAAGGATAGGAGTGAAGCACATGTTTAGGTCAAGACGACTAAAAGTCTACCACTCTTTAGAGGATGCCATTTTAATTAAGAGGAATCAAGGTAAGAGTAAAATGGCACATGGAGTCAATAAATATTTGAGGGTAGTTATCTGTGATTAACAAGGATCAACTTGACTGAGAGGAGCAAAGGAAATAGCTAAGGAAATTTCAAATCAAATTTTGCAACAAAACACCATTCTTGAAATATCGAATCCGCATTTTCACGCCGGTAGTTTCGAAAACCGAAAGTACCGCAGAATGACTGTCGGTAGTTCCGACTTTTCTGGGAGCATGCCAAGAATTTTGATTTTTGAGGAGAGGTTTGATATAGTGTTGTAAATTGCTCCAAAGTTTTTCACACAAAAATAAACACTACTTGTTGAGCATTTCCAACTATATGCCAAGATTAAAATTCTTTTCAATATAGTTTTTAACAAATTAAGCTTTCAATTTTTCAAAACAAACTCATTTTCAATGATTTTCTCAAGAATGCAAAAATGAGCATTTGGGGGTAATTTAATCATTCAATTATATATATGAGATGTAAATACCCTTGTGAGCTAATATATATCAATAGATTAAGTTTAAATGGTAAGCATTGAGGGTCGCCCAAATATCGAAGGCGGACGGAAGATGAGATATGCGGTCAAACTCACTACGACTCAGGCCCTGGGTTATCATTTTCCTTGCCTTAGCGTTTGCCTCAACGTCAGCCATGTTTCCGGCATTGACGTCCTCATCGGCAGGAACAACAAATCGAACGTTGACCTTTCGCCGATGGCGTAGCCACGAGCACGGATGTGGGTCTCCATCCGACTCTTCCGAAGGGATAGTCCATCCCATCAAGATCGGGGCTTGGTCGAGTATTTATCTGTCGCCATGGCTCACGCACCGCTTAAGATCTATAGAAAAGAGCTAACCGGCTCGATACCAATTGTAGGACCGGAAATGGCAACAGAGGGGGGGTGAATGGTGCCTTTTTAAAATCGCCCCCAAAGTATTCACATAATTCTTCTTCTCCGATAACTATACCAGCTATGAAGACAAAAGAGGTTTGCTCACTGGAAGCCCAAAACCAAACTGTCAATCAGACGAAATCGAGCAGAGAACCGAGCAAACAGACCGCAACCAAGCGTAAACTAAGCGGAGAACAGTGTGGAACTTAAAAAGAAAACAAACCAAAATGGGCTTTAAAAGGACTCGGTGAGAGCAAAAAAAGACTAAACCGACTCAATGAAATCGCAATAGAAAAATCGCACGTAAGATATACAAAGAACAAAGAAGCAAACCGCAAAAGAAGTTGAACTTCATTTGGTGAAAACAAAGCGGTGACAAAATAACGAGACCAAAAATAAAAGACTTGGCTAAAACAAAGCAGAAACAAAGTTTCAACAGAAGTCTTCTCTCACAACCAAGACCGGTGGAGATTCTCGGCGTTACGAAGCAAAGTCACGCGTGACTTTGCTTCGTAACGTCCATCCGATCGCGATCTAATCGGTTAGATTTTTCTGTTTTTTATTTCTAGTTTTAGTTTTTATTTTTATCTTTTCTAGTTTTTTTCTTTTTATATTTCTTTATATTATCTATGTTAAAATAACTTATTTTTAAATAAAAATATCTATTTTTATTTAAAAATAGATTATTTTAACACGATAATATAAAGAAATATAAAAAGAAAAAACTCGAAAAAGATAAAAATAAAAAAACGAAAAACTAGAAATCAAAAATCAAAAAAAAAAATCGCCGTTGATCGCATATCTATGGACGTTACGAAGCAAAGTCACGTGACTTTGCTTCGTAACGTCGAGAATACGCTACCAACCAAGACATCTTACGAGAGAAGTCATTGGTGACAAAGAAATCAATCTTCATTTTGAAATGATTGAAAGGCTTAAACAGAGTAAACGGAAAGGAACCGAACACAAAAGCGAGTTGATTACGGCTTGTCGGAGACGAAGACAAAGCATCACAAGAGGCCGATTTCTTTACTAAAATTTGAGCAGAGAAAGAAGAAAATGACTTTTGAACAAAAGTAAATCAAGCTCGCCTCACGAAAAGATAAAACAGGCAACATTCCAAATACGATCAAAAATCGAAACGAAAGAAGTGATTAAAAGGGCGCTTGGCGGAGAAATGGATGAGCCGCAAACACGGCCGAATCGCCGAAAGTGCTTTCAGGCGAGAGCTTGTCGCTACTCTTTGAATTGCAGCATTTCTCCTGGCTTGTCTTCCTCTGTGGGCAGACACTTTCTGGCTGAAACAAATTAAAGAAAAAGAACCAGAAAACAAGAAGGATCAGAGGCTGAAAAAGGATACAACTAAAGAAGTAAAACAGATCAAAAAGAAACCCGTTCGGATGTAAGAAGCGGACATCGGTGCAAATGGTCGACATAGTAATTACTCGTGCAGAGATGAAAACAGAGAAACAATCCATCTTAGATTAGAAAAAGCTGAAACGATACGAGACATGAATGTTAACAAGGATGTTCACCGCCATCTCTAGCTCAAGAACACACATTCAAGGCCAAAACTCTAAAATCCTTCTAAGACCATAACTCCTCTCACAGGAAATGGAGTGCAAAGAAAAACACACACATGTTAAGAAAAGAGAACCCTAACTCTCTCCCAAAGCCATTGAATTCATCCAAAGAAAAGAACGAAGAACAGAAAAACTTCAGATTTCATTCCAACCAAAAATTACAAAGGAGTCCCCATACGCATGGACATTAGAACAAGAGGAATGATTATAAGACTCTCAATCCATTCTCTCCCTCTTAATCCTCAAGAACACCAAGAGCCACACATGCTTCTTGGGAGGAACACAACACACACAAAGGGATGAATGAACTCTAAAACCATGAAGGGGTATGCAGCCCCCAATACCTATTTATAGCCCTTGGCTAACGGGTCTCCAACCTGTTACGTCGGCTAAATCCTAACGGAGCCCGCTCCCGCTTGTGCAGCCTTGCGAAATCACCATTTCGCCCCTCCTGCACCTTCCGGAAAGCTTCCGCGCTCCTTGTCATGTACGCATCGCAACCGCATCGAATCTCCGCCGTCTTCGACACATCCGACCGTTCTGACCTCGACACCGTCTGTGTCTAGTCCGGTCACCTCGTGTCTCACCACGATTCCGCCTCGACGTCCTGCAGTCAACACATACAAGAAACACTTCAAATAGCACCGCTCGATATATGAAAGCATAAATAGTATCAGTGACACAATATTAAGCCCAAACCTGTCAAATCATCAGAATAATCATCCTAATCCTATTGACCAGGTTTGACCAAGTCCGACCGAGCCCGTTGCACCCCGCAACGACATGGTCCGAACCAACCAACTCAAACTCGACTTCTCTAAGCCGATGTCAATTACTCATCATACACATGGGATGACCTCACATAGTCTCTCTCCAATAATGTTTGAAATAGCCAACTCTAGGTTTTTGGTATGGAACACATTTTTAAAATCCTTTTAGAATTGATTTTAGCCAACTTTTGAGTTTAAAACCAAAACAGGTTACTAGATTGATAGTTTTGGGTTGCAAACTCAATTTTACTTAAAATAAGTTTTTCTAAAGCCAAAACCTTTGTGAAACCTTTGAAAAACATTTGTATATATATTTTTCAACTAGTTTTTCAAAGATATACTCATTATTTTAAAATTTTGACTTTTGGCTAAATGGCTCAATTTTGAAAAACAATACTAGCACTTAATTAATATGGGCACACTTAGGGATGTGATATACATGAATATGATTTAGCACTCCACCTTCATATGCCACTCACATCTTGCTCATAATTACAATAATAAAGTTTTAGCACAAGAGCAAGAGAACCCCTTTTAAATGATTTTCATGAAATGTAACTTACACAAGGCTAGGAGCAAATATATCAAATATAGATACTTGTTACCGAGATGGCATTGGTTCATGATGTGGTATGATCGTCCTCAAATTTGGCTTCCAATGTGCATATGGTGAAGTTCACCTCTTCATGAATAAGCCAAGTTTCCAATGCCTCCCCAAGTACCTATTAAGCATTGAAGCGCATTTTGGTACCTAAAACTTGGTTGGGTCCATGAATGTTAGCCACAATAGATTTGGGCACCTAAATGGCCCTAACATTAGCTTTATGCAAACTAACATTTCTAGTAAACACATTGCTATATTTATCCTTCCTAAGCAAATATTGTTCATTAAAAAGTGATGTCTAGGAATGATACCTTTGGGATAATCCTTACTTAAATGTCCCTTTTCCCGGCAATTGTAGCAAGTTTGGCAATTATTTCCTCTTCTTATCTTCTTGCCTTGCTCATTACCGGTTTGCCTCTTCTTTGATAGATTTATCTTGTTTTCCACCTTGTTGGGGCACTTAGAGGCGAAGTGTCCCAACTTGTTGCATCCAAAGAATTTGATTTTATGGAGTTGATCTTTATGTTGCTTTGGGATGCTCTTCACCTTTTTCATGGAGGTGTAACCGATACCTCTCTTATCATTTGACAATTTTGGTTTCTAATATTTTGTCAAGAGGCCTTCCTTTGTAGCTTTTCTCCAAGTCATTCTTTAATGTTGTGACTTGGGCCTTGAGCTCTTTGTTTTCCTCTACAAGGTTAGTATTGCAATGCATAGAGGACGTAGAAGCATCTATATTTGAGCAATAAGGTAAATCAAGTAAATCATCACAACATGTAGATACATTAATTTTAGATGAATTGCAAGAGCTAGGAGCTACACATGGCATATCATCTAATAAATTCTCACATGAGGTGGATATATTAATTTTAGATGAAATGCAAGAAGTAGAACTTATACATGGCAAATCATCTATTAACTTACAAGTTATGCCCATATCTACATTAGGCTTAGTATATTCCTTGAGAAGAAGAATTTCATGTTCTTCTTTTAACTTGTTATAATTATTTTGAAGAGAGACATGTTCATTCTTCAAAAATTTTATATCTAGCTTTTTCTTTCTCAAGGAATTCATTTAGCTCTTCTAACATATCCATCAACTCATCATAAGAAGGTGCATCATCATTATCGTCAAATTTTACCTTCTTATTACCTTTAGCCATTAAGCATCGAGCTGATGTGGAGGGAATAGTGGATTCTTCATCGTCGGAGCTAGAGGTTGAGCATTCTTCTCCCAACATCCACTCTTGTATGCAATCCTCATCGGATGAGGTGGACGCTTCATATTTGTCATGAAATTTCGTCCACATATCATGAGCGTTGTCGAGATTGCAAATTGTGTTGAACACCTCTACACTCAAAGCACTAAATAAAGCGTTAATTGCTTGAGCGTCGAGATGTGAGCATTTCCCATCCTTAATTGTTAGAGCAAGAGGATCCATAGGAGGAGAAAAGCCCACATCTACAATCTGCCATATTTTTAGGCTCATGGCCTTAAAATAGCAAATCATGCGGATTTTCCAATCATTATAATTTAAGCCGCTAAATAGAGGTGGTTCATCTAGATGCACAAACCCACTAGTCGCCATCCTTTAACTCTCTAGGCGGTTAAGCCTAATAAATAAGAGATCAAGCTCTGATACCACTTGTAAGATCGAGGAGGCCGACTAGAGGGGGTGAATAGGCGGTCTAAAAATTCTCTAAAATTTATTGCTAACAATTCAAAACCTTTTCTATTTTCCTAAACCAAGTAAATAATGCAGAAGGGTAAGTCAATTTAGTTTAGCTAAAATAGCGCCTACAACAAATAAATTCGCCTAAGTGCACTAACAATTCTAGCCTAGGTCAAGGTTCGCAATCCTAGGTATACAAGCAATCAATTTAATTCTATGAATGTAAATTGCTTGAATATAAATAGAGTACAAGAAAGCAAACCACAATTTGACACTTGATATTTTATCGTGGTGTTCGGAGACTTACCGGTCTCCCCTAGTCCACGTTGAGGTTAGCCCAAACGAATTGGACCGGCTCCACGAATTAAGCCGAAACACCTCAATCCACTAGTGGTAGCTCTTTCCCACTCCGGGTAGATGAGCTCCAACCTTCACAACTTCGTTGGGCCTTCTCACAAACTTCTCGAGAAGATCACCGCGCACGACGCCTCCAACGCGTAATAAGTCAAGTCCCTCACTTGACTCTCACCACGTGTAACGAATGCACTAGCTCGCTTGGACACAAAGTCTACCACTAGAGGCAACACATGCACTCTAGAACCTCTCTCCCTTCTCACAAAGTGCAACACATGCACAATTAAGTGGAGAGCCTCACTCTAGCTTAAGAGTTTAGAAACAAGTCAATGAGCAACTTTTCCAACCGACCACAAGGGGGTATTTATACCCCACACCAAAAAACTAGTCGTTGGAGCCAACTTCCTAAAAAATCAGGACGGGCGAAAGTACCGCCGGCCAAAGGCCGGTACTTCCGCTCCAGCTCTGGCGCCACTGCAACGGCTATGTCAGAGCTTCTGAACTAGCCATTACACAATCGGCGTGGAACTACCGACGGCCAAACTTCGATACTTCCGATCTTCGGTAGTACCGCAAAGGTTCATTGGAGGGTCCGAGCTTCGACGTCCGTAGTACCGTACAACACATGTCGGTACCACGCTCCCCGTAGTACCGCTCACACAGAGCCGGTACTTTCGCTCACGGACCGACCACTCACAGGCGTAGCCGGACTTCTCACATCTGTAGTACCGCTCACACGGCCGGATTGCATCTTCTTGTAGTACCGCTATGCATAGAGCGGTAATTCTGATTTTCTTGAGAAGTGCAGATATCTCAACATATTTCGCAAAACACATTTGCAAACTACGATATCATGCACACAAGGCTCAAATATGATTTCCAACAAGTTGCAAAATACATTCACACACTTTTGAAATCATGACACAAGGAATTGAT
This sequence comes from Bonia amplexicaulis, assembly GCA_036346245.1. NCBI lineage: Eukaryota > Viridiplantae > Streptophyta > Magnoliopsida > Poales > Poaceae > Bonia > Bonia amplexicaulis. Next base: position 100,021 of record JAYGGG010000154.1, on the reverse strand, counting down.
ACATGAACTTCTCACATTTGCAAAATACATTTGCAAACCTATGTCACATGCCACAAGAATTATATATGAGCTTCAACCATTTGCAAAACACATTTGCAAACATAAGCCTCATATCATAAGGAATAGAAACATGGACTTCAAGCACTTGCAAAACACATTTGCAATGCATAGTCTCATGTTGCAAAGATTCAACACATGAGCTTTAGGTATTTGCAAAACACATTCGCAAATGCAATCCTTATGCCAAGATGAGCTAGACAAGTTGAGGTTGAGCCATCAACACATGATGAGACTCAAACTACTAGACATGACCCCTCTTAATAGTACGGTAAACCTATACTAGCAATCCGGTCTTTCAACCAAACACCAAGACCGATAAAAGACTAGGAACATATCCTTAGCCCTAGTTAGTTTATACATTTGCCTGGGTCATCTTCTTGATATGCATTAACACATAATATATCTTTTTCGTCAACTCCATCAACGCATGATGGTCTTCACTTGATCAACACATGATCATTTTGGACATGCATCAACTCATGATGCATTCTTCTTGTCGACGGCCTTCAACACATAAAGTCTTCTTCTTAATAGCCTTCAACATATGAAGCTATTTTCTTTTCGCATCTTGACTTGATGATCTTCAACACATGAAGTCATCCCAAGTCATCCTCATTTGTGGAACCTAACCTATTCATCCAACTCATGAAAACTGTTAGTCCACAAAACAATTGTCATCAATTATCAAACTTCACCATTAATACATAATGGAGGGACTAGATTCAACAATCTTCCCTTTTTGATAATTCATGACAATTTCAACAAATAATGAGATATAAAAATTGATTTACGAGCATACAACTTGTACACAACAATTTGTAACTCAATATTGCTTATGTATAGATATATGATGCAAGGAGCTTGACATTCACAACAACCGGTGGGTTTCTTCGACCCACATTTGATCTCTGAGCAATGTATCAACAAAAATGCATCTTTTGTTGAGAATTACATAACAATGGGATTACTTCCTCAGAGTAACAAAGGCCTACATTCTGGTACCCTACAACTAGGGGTAAGTGCTTCACTAGTTGCTATACAAATTTTATTTGTAGTTTCTATGAAACACGAACTTAGGTTTAATGACTATAGCAACATACATGAGTAGGTGACACTAGATTCTGATTATGGTTGTACTAAGGACTAAGGTGGAACAAGATAATATACCTTTATTCTCTACTCAAGAACAATCACAACTTCACCCATGCACAACAAATAATTGATAGGTAAACTCATTTGCAAATGGTAATGCTATCTTTTGGAATCATATAGGTCGCTTCAAATTACATTGCCAAGGAGGAGACACTCTCGGACATTCAAGGATGGCTCTCCACCTTCTTGATGATGGATGCCATTGATGTAATACCCAAAAGTCTTTAGAGAAATAATTGTTTAATTGGAGAGAGGGACCTTAAAGGAAAGAATTAAATAATATTTTTGGGGAGTTTTTCTGAATTTTCACGGCAACTGGGCTGGGCCAAGGCCGGGGGAATCCGACCAAGAGGGAGGCTCCTACCCCTCAACCCTAACCGCCCCCCCCGCCATTGCGCCCCCTTCCGCCCATTGCGTTGCCCCTCCCCGCCCCTTGCGTCGCCCCAGCTCCCTCCTCCCTCTCCTCCATTGAAGCCCTCCTACCGGTGAAAAAGATCTCCATTCACTGCCGGTCGAGCGGAGGAAGGAGATCAATCGCAGCGAGGCGTTTGGATCCGGAGGAAGGGAAGAGGAAGAGAAAAAGGGGAAAGGAAAAGATAAGGAGTTCGTGGGGTGTTCATCGTGTTCTACAATGTTTCGTCAAGGGTAACCCCTGTTTTCCCCCAATTAGATGTATATTTTAGATGTGGTAGCAACGTCGGTATTCGGATCGCTAGGATGATTTCGTTGACGACTATTTTGGGTTAGTTTCGTGGGGATTCAGTGTCGGACTTCTCCTAGAGTTTTGCAGAGGACATCGTTATCTTTCCGTGAAGTACTAGAATGCATCATTGGACCTTTGTAGCAAAAGTCATGATATTTCTAGTAGGACTATTCGGCAGATTGGGAGTTTTCTGTCAGGTTTTGGTAGATTGGATTGGGCGATTAGAAAACGGGAGAATCAGAGGATCTCCATATTATGAAAGTTGTAGATAATTGTCTTAACTTTCCAGGAAGGTCAATAAATCATGATTCGTACATTCGTGCTGAAAGTTATGGTATTTTTAGTACTCTATCAAGAGAACCCTACGTGAAATTGATGTTTTAGAAAATTGGATGGTGCGGGTAGAACATGGCCGATTCAGGGAGGCTTACCAACTAGGTTTAGTTAGATATTTTAATTATCTTTCTAGAAAGTCTAAGAACACCCTATTAGGACTCCTGTACCAATAGATATGAATTTTTTAAGTTGACTGTCCTCAGAGGGGGCAGGATGACCGGTATGATTTGGGGATTGGAACCAAGTTAGACGAATTTACTAGTTCATGATTGTTTTATTTGAGCAAAGGTCCGCTATTGTTATCTTAGCAAATATTATAATTATTATTCAGATGGTGGACGGATCCCAGGGGCAGCACCTTCTGCATGTCCCTCGTTTTCTCGCGGTTAAGGTAAGTATAACGATGGTTAAATTGATATTGTGGAATGATAATGTTTGGTCTATAATGTGAGCATTTGTGTTCATGGCTGTGGTAAAGGTGTATTGGTGATGATTATGGTTGTTTGCAAGTTATGGTTTTCATGAGTATTTCTTGTGCATACTTAATATGGATGCAAGTTTTATTTAATTGAGACCTTCACACATATATGTATCATGTTGATATATTGAAGAGTTGGTCATGTAATGACCAAGCATTTGCTGAGGTCCCGTCATGTTAATAACGGGCTAAAGGTCCCCATACTTGTGGAGTATGGGCTATTGGTCCCTGTACCAGATGGTACAGGCATGAGTGTGCATCGACGGATGCACACTTTGTATTACCGGTAAAATGCAAAAGAGAAAGAGATAAAGATATTGTTGATCATCTTGCATAGCATGACTTATTTATATGGTTTTTGGATGAACTTATGAAGTGATGTTCATGAATGTTCTTGTTACCATCTATTATATTTGCTGAGTCGTTGGACTCACTCTTGTTGTTGTTATTTTTTAGGTACCTTTATGAGGTCGGCATGCATGGGGAAAGGGAAGGAATAAATTTGTTGCACTTGCACGTTCCACCCATATTGGAAATAAAGGAAGAAACAATTAAATATAAGATGCAAGGACTACTTAAGTATTGTTTGATTATTACCGTTGGATTTTAATTGTAATAAGAGTTTAGAATATTTATGATGCTCTTATTCTTTATCTAGGTATTACATCCAAGAATAATTTTAGTAATCTTTAAGCTATTTGCTTAGCCTTGATCTTATTACTTGAGGATTGTCCATTACTATTGATTATGTTTGTGAAACCTCCTATTTAGATAGAAAAACAAAAGAGGATTTGCCGAAATTTTGTATAACATATTTAGTTAGCATTGTTTTACTTCTAGTTGGGTAACATTCCAGGTCATTGTTTGGCTAGGGTGTTACAGTTGGTATCAGAGCGGGCTGTAGGTCCTTGATTAATGAAATATTAAACTTGACACACTAAGCACTGTAGGTGGGAATATGATTTGCATTGCATCTATATTTCTGTCGATTATCATAGTTGATTGTGTACTTATTGTGTGACTCTATATTTGTTTGTGATATAGAGATGGCAAGGGGTAGAGGCCATGGTCGTGGTCATGGCCGGCAAGGTGCCGGACGAGGTCAGGCTGTTCCCCCGCTAAGGTTCAAAACTCTGTAGCCGGGGAGGCCAGTTCTGTGGGATCAGAGGAAGAAGTTGCTTCAGCGGTTCAGGGGAACCAAACTCCGCAAGCTGCACCTATTGCCGCACCCGTGGTGGTACTTGCGACAGTACCGGTGATGGGTGCAATGGGACTGCACCAGTGGAATGCTTTGAGATTGGACAACTTCGATGGTTTGGGCACGCCATTGATCTCGCTAACGGCGCGGCACATAGTGAGGCATTTGGGAGTGTTGGGACTGACATCAGAGCAGCGGGTTCAATATGTGGCCTTTCAGCTGAAAGGGCAAGCGGATCTCTGGTGGGAAGGAGTCCTGTCAGCCAGAACTGCCGCCCATGGGCCAGCGACTTGGAAAAAATTTGTGGAGCAATTCAGGAGGAGGTTTTACCCTGCATCATTTGTGGAAAGAATGGAAGTGTCATTGAACAGTTACAAGCAGGGCAAGATGTCAGTGTCAGAGTACGAAGTGGGTTTCAATAATTTAATCCGCTTTGTTCCATTTGTGGCCACCAATGAGGTGGAGAAAGCCAAGAGGTTTTGCAGAGGGCTCAGGCAGGAGTTTCGCCAAGTGTTGGGGGCTTTAGAGCTATGTGACTGTGGCTCCTTGGTGGAACAAGCTAGGGGCATGGAGCTAGCGATGCAGCTTGGGGAAGGAATGCAGGGCATAGGTGGTACTATGGTTTTTGAGGGTACAGATGTGAGAGACCATGTGGAGGTCATCCCGTTGAGAATGATGAGTAATTGACATCGTTTTAGTAAAGTCGAGTTTGAGTTGGTTGGTTCGGACCCTGACGTTGCGTGGCGTAACGGGCTCGGTCGGACTCGGTCAAACTTGGTCGTATGGGTTTACGATGCATATTCTGATGACTCGACATGTTTGATCTCTGTTTACGTTTTCATGTATCGAGCGGTGCTATTTGACGTGTCTCTCGTCTGTGTGACTGCAGGACGTCGAGGCGGAGTCGTGGCGAGACACGAAGTGGCCGGACTAGGCGCAGGTGGCCGAGGTCGAACGGTCGGGACGTGTCGAAGACGACGTGGACTCAAGGTGGTTGCGAGGCAAGGAGCGCGGAAGCTTCTCGGAAGGTGCAGGAGGGGCGAAACGGGAATTTCGCAAAACTGCAAAAACGGGAGCGGGCGCCGTTGGACTTAGCGGGCGTGACGGGACGGAGACCCGTTAGCCAAGGCTATAAATAGAGAAGAGGGGCTGCATACCCCCTTATGACTTCTAGAGAGAATTAGGGGTTCAATTGAGTCAAAAGAGGCTTTAGAAGTTTGTTTGCTTTTAAGCCTTAGTGGTTGGGGGAGAGCAGGTGTGTAGAGGCTGTTCAGAGGTGCTCACAATGTTTGTGTGAGTGTCTCCCGTAGCTTCACTCTGGCAATGTGTTTGCTCTTGTGTTCTTGAGTCTTGGGGAGTCAAGAGAGTTGAAATTCCTGTGTAATCATTCATCGTTATATCCTTCTATTAATGCAAGAATGATTTTTGTTGACTATTCTCATTTCCTGCTTTACTGGTGATGAATTTCTTGTTGTGAACTCTCCTCTGTTCCTGTATTGTGATTTTCTAGGGTTTGAGTTTGCTTTTGTCTCTCTCTGTGAAATGACATGAAATTTGGGTTGTAGAGTCCTGAGGCTATTGCTTTTATACCCTCAAAATTTCATTGCCATGGGATCAAGGATTTGGGAGAAATTTAGTTTTTAGTGGTGGCTCTGTTTTGTTCAGTTCATATCCAGTCTTGGGTCAAATCCAAATCTCTAAATCTTTTGTTGGTTTTCTTCGGTCTCCTAGTTTCCTTGGGATATCTTGGTCATATCCTTGCTTCCTAGACACAAGAAGAACAGTTGCAATCTCATTAATTCCTTGTCATTCGTTGTTTTCGGAGTTTACTGTGCTGCTGTTTTCAATCCCTCTGTATTCTTCTGTTTCTTGACTGCAGTATGGTATGCAAAACCCAAATGAGTGCAGCACTCTATTTCTTTCGGCCTCAAGCCCATATGCTGCTCTACTGAACTACTTCGTCCCTGCTTTTGACAGAAAACTGAATATCTGCAGGTTTCAGTTTTTTTTTCGGCAAGGTTGAGCTGCTCTGCTGCCGATTTAGTCTTTGCAAGTTTCATGTTGTGCTAATTCAGTCAGTAGTTTTCAGCACCATTTTCATGGTGTTCTGGAAACAAGCTGCAGTTTCAATTCTTTTGGGTACAATTCCTTTGCCAAGCATTACTGATCTGCTGCCCAGGTTTTGTCGGCAGTATTTTCAGATTACAATCCTGCTGCTGTTTTCGGCCGGCGTTGTAGTCTGTAGAATATTTCTGTTCTCCTGTTTGTTCGGTTTCAGCAGGAAGTGGTTTTGTCTGTTGACTGCAGTCTTCTTCTCTTCAGTTTGAGCCGTTGAGGCAAAGTGCAGTGTGCAGCAATTTTTATCTGAACTTCTGAAGGTTTCGGCCAGTACAATTGAAGGTCTACAGTCTGTTTTCGGCAATCTGCAATCTTCAGTTTTCTCTGCTGTTTTGGGGAACATCCAGTTTTCTGCTCTCTGCTTAATATTGCTTCTCTTGATGTCAGTTCGGCTGTACAGATTCTAGTCAGTAAAATCCAAGCAACCTGTGATTAGTTTCTACAGCAATTTCAATTGAGTTGTCGCATTAAACTCTGATGGTTCAGCTGCATCCTTGTCAGCATTTGTTCTTCAGTTCAGTAGTCACTTTTCTCTCCAGTTTGCTTTGAGATGTTTCCTACATGTGTGAGATTTCAACTCATTAAGTGATTAAGTCTAGTGAGATTATCACTTTGCTAGTTGATTTGATCGTTTTCTCTTCATAGCTTTTTAGCTATAGGAGAGAAGACGCAAAGTGAGTACTTTGGGGTTAATATTTTTGAAAGCACCATTCACCCCCCCTCTGTTGCCATATCCGATCCTACAATTGGTATCAAAGCCGGTTAGCTCTTCTTCATAGATCTTAACCGGTCTCGAAGAGCCATAGCAACAAACAAGTATTCCACCAAGCCGCCCATTTTCGATGGCCTGGATTACCCCTTCTGGAAGAGCCGAATGGAAACATATATCCAGGCTCAGGGGTATGCCATTTGGCGAAAGGTGAAAGTACAATTTGTTGTTCCTACCGATGAAAACATCAATGCTGGGAATATGGCTGATGTTGAGGCAAACGCAAAGGCGAGAACATCATCATACGTGGATCGAGCGAGCGAGTTTGATCGCATCTCTCACCGTCGTCCGCTCACGACATCCGGGTGACCCTCGATGCATACCATGAGGGCATCTCCCAGATCAAGACGGTTCGACAGGACTGTTCAGCGAATCTGACAAATTTGAGATGCTTGCTGGTGAATCCCTCGACGAGTGCTTTTCTCGGTTTCACAAGATCTTGAGCAACCTCCGAGCCGTCGGTCTCACATACTCCGACTCGGATAACGCTCGACAGATGCTTTCTGCACTCGATCTTCGTGTTTGGGAGATGAAGGTGACTACCATCAAGGACACCACGGACCTCTCGACCCTGACTCTTGACGCGCTTTACTCGCGCCTCAAGACTCACGAGATTGACATAGTCTCTCGTCGGTCGAAGTCACAGTCGATGGCGTTAGTCACCGATCCCACTTCTGGATCCTCTTCTGCTGAGCCGATGTGCGGATTCTCCCTTGCTGCTCTCTGTGACATAACTGATGACCAGTTAGAGCAGCTTGCGGATGAACAGTTAGCCCTCTTAGCGCGGAGATTTTCTCATGCTTACAAGAGGAGGAGGGATGGAAAAAGAGGAGGACCCGTGATTTGTTTCGAGTGTGGTGGCCCCAACCACATCCGAGCAAACTGTCCCAAGCTTGGGAAGGGTAAAGGTGACTTCGGCGGTTCGGGCAAGAACGACTACACCGACAAGAACCGCAACTCAAGCCCTCGGACCGGTCCAAGGCAAGAAGAAGTTCCGCAACTTTGGGAAGGCGAAGAAGCTCTTCCACCGCGTCCTCACCGCTTTCGGCGACCTCGACCTCGGTAAGTGGAGGGATGGGCGGCGACGACGGGGACGGGTGATCAAGAACCCAAAGGCGACGGCGACTTCTCCGGCATGTGCTTCATGGCCCTTGAGGCGAGATCGTGACAATGAGCTCTACTCCGACTCGGACGGGTATGTCCCACCCACGATCGGCTCAATCATGCTTTTCTTAAGCTAGGTGGTTTTCATGCTAGAGCTAAGTCTAGGTGTACCGAGTTAGAGAAGGAAGTAGATAGACCGTCACGGGAGCTTACTTCACTTATATCTGCTCCTCCGTGACGATCGTGATACATGCATTGCCTTGCTTGGAGATATGGAGAAACTAAGGATCTCGCATGATAGTGTGTCCTCAGAGCTTGATATTGTTAAGGTGGAGAATGTTAGTCTGCTTGCTGAATTAGAATTGAGTAGGATGGTTGTTACCCTACTTACTACTGATGAGACTATTTCTCCCACCTCATGTAAGGATAAGGACACTGCGCTAGAGGACCTTATACCATGCTACTTGATCTGCCTCGATCTTGCGAAACTTGCAATAATCAAGATGAACTTAAAGCAGGCACCATAAAATTGCTTTGATTGCGTGCTTCCTGTTAGAGCCTATTGTTTCTTGCACAAACTGTCATAAGTTAATCTGCGAACTTGAATCTGTCTCAAAACAGTTTCAAGAAATGATTGACTACAATAAGAAAATGGCTCAAGATGCTTCTAAGGCTCTGTTAGCTCACCATGCAAAGATTGTGATAAACTAAAATCTGATTTGATTGCTTTAGATGAAAAATGTGTGAAGCTAACTAAGGACCTTCTAGAAAAATCACATTCTCCTTGTGCTTTACAGGCCGAGGTGTTGGAAAAGGATAAGGACATGGTAGAGACGTTTAGGAAGAGTTACGAAGACCAAATGGCTAGAATTAGGACTGCCCTTGTGTGTCTGCGAAGCCCTCAAGGTTGAGGTGGCCGTGCATAAGGAAAAATACGCACGTGCTATTCGCTCTTCTTACATTGGTTCTTCTTCCTCTCCTCCCGTTGTTCCTTCTTCTTCTCCTTGCTCTTCTTGCACCTCTCTCTTTCTGGAGTGTCGATTACCTTATGAACACTCTCGAGAAATTTGTAGGAGGTAAGAAGAAACTCAATCTTATTCTAGACCAATCAAAGATTTGCAAGTTCAAAAAGGGTCTAGGATATGATCTCCGTGAGGATGTGAGGAAATATCCACCTGGCGTGCTCAGACCCGTAGCCGCAGGTGTGTTTGAGGTCAAGCCCAAGAACAAGAAAGTTCAATTTAAATCAGCGGGCTTTGTCCAAGGGATTTCGACAGAAGGTGATTTCACTGCAGCCTTGACCCTCGAGGCGGTATCATTGCACCTTCATCGGAAGGATGTGCATTTGTTTGACCATTGCTTCAAGCGCGCAAGATCGCGCCAAGAGACCATGTTGAGTCTCTTAGGCGTATTCGTGTCGACCCGGACCTTGAGTGCACCAAGACCAACACGAGGTCTAGGCTTGCTCTTGTTGGTAGCTTTGGGCGACATCGAGGACTTGGTTCTTCCGAGTTTTCTGTTTTTCGTCCTCATGCTCCCTCTGGTCGTGACTTCCGCCGTCCTGAGGGTAGATCTCGTTTCCATTGAGATAGCTACCCGCGGCGTGATCAGCGTGCTGCCGGTGCTCGACTCGCTCTCCCATAGCGATCGGACCCGAATGCCTTCCAGTGCGCACATAGACCTTCCGCTTCTTTGAGCGACGGAGGCGTGGGGTAGTTAGAGGTCACCATGTGTGACTACTTCTTACGCTCGACGTGTGACTCGGTATTGGGTGCCAAAATCTATGTTGATTTATTCCAATCTCGAGACTTTGCTCTCTTGTTGACTCGGGTTCGCGGGAGGAAGGAAAGGTTTGGCTTGTAGACTCGGTGTTCACGACACATGACCGGAGATTTCCGTTGGTTTTCTTCCCTTGCCCGTGCTCCAGGTGATGAGACGATCACCTTCGGAGACGCCTCTTCTGGGCGAGTCATCGCCAAAGGTACAGTGCGCATTAATGATTCATTTGTTTTAAAAGATGTTGCCTTGGTTAGTAAGCTGCAGTACAATTTGCTTTCAGTCTCTCGACTTCTGATGACGATTTCAAGTGAGTTTTACGAAAACAACCGCAAAATTCTTGATTCTTGGTGAGTCCGGTTTATGGATTTCTCGTTTTGGGAGGATCTTCGTGCTGATTTTTCCGAGTCTTGGTGATCCTCTCCGTTGTTTGATTGCTTCGAGTCCCACGATCTTTCCTTCGGCATAGGAGACTTGGTCATATTGGATTTGACCATTTGACCCGAGTTAGCGGCCACGATCTCATTCGTGGTCTGCCGAAACTCAAGATGGTCAAAGATCTTGTTTGCGCTCCATGCCGGCATGGCAAGATGGTTGCCGCTTCTCATCCTCCGGTCACAGTTACTATGACCGATGCACCGACATCTGCTCCATATGGATACGGTTGGACCAAATCGAGTGCGATCGGCAGGAGGGAAGTGGTATGTTCTTGTCGTGTCGATGACTTCTCGAGGTATTTCTTGGGTGTTTTCTTGGCCTCGAAGGATGAGGCGTTTACACATTACGAGGTCTTTTCGGTGAGGCTTTCTGTTGAGCTTCCGGTGCCTTACGAGCGATCCGCATGACAATGGCACGAGTTCAAGAATTCCTACTTTGAGAGTTTCGTGGTGAGACAGTGTAGAGCACCGCTCTTCTCCATACGTCCCTCAGCAGAATGGCGTTGTGGAGAGAAAGAACCGTACCTTGGTCGAGATGGCCAGGACGATGCTCGATGAATACTCTACACCGCGGAAGTTTTGGGCTGAGGCTATAGCCACCGCGTGTCATGTTTCGAACAGAGTTTTTCTTTGGGCACACTTGCACCGCACTTCTTATGAGTTGAGATACGGGCGAAAGCCCAGCGTTTCTCATTGTCGTGTGTTTGGTTGCAAGTGTTTTATTCTCAAGTCAGGAACCTAGATAAGTTTGAGTCACGTTCTGTGATGGACTCTTTCTAGGCTACTCGACTTCTTGGCGGGCCTATAGGGTGCAGGCTGCGAGTCTAGCAAAATGGTAGAAACACGTGAGGTAACCTTCGATGAGGCGGTCCGGGACTAGGCCCGATATCTCAGGTTCACTAGAGCAATCCGAGACCATCTTCGTGGATGATGAGGATGATGGAGATGAGGGTTGTCTACCCGATCCAGGTCCCTCATCCACCCCTTGAGGTGCCTTCTTCCACCGCACCTCGAGGTGATCGCCCTTTCCTTCGCTATTACGGAGCTAGTGGCTCTGTTCCTACCCGTCAAGTAACGAGGTAGAGGCCACTTCTTCATCTCATCCAGGACCTCCAAGACATATTCAAAAATCTCATCCTTCTGAGCAGATGATTGGAGATCTCTTTGAACGAGTCACACGCTCCAAGTCTGGCGTGTCGCTTTTCTGTCTCCACTCTGCCTTCGTAGCTTCTTTTGAGCCCAATGACTCATGCTTTATCTGATGAGTCTTGGGTCAATGCCATGCATGAGGAGCTAGAGAGTTTCGAGAGAAACAAGGTTTGGACGCTTGTTGAGCCCCCTCGAGATCACAATATCATTGGAACCAAATGGGTGTTCAAGAACAAGCAAAGTGAGGATGGGGTAGTCATTGAAACAAGGCTAGGCGGTTGCAGGGGTACTCCTGTGTTGAGGGTCTGGATTTTGAGGAGACCTTTGCCCCTGTAGCTCGTCTTGAGGCCATTAGAATTATGCTTGTCTTTGCAGCTTCTAAAGGTTTCAAGCTTTACCAGATGGATGTCAAGAGTGTCTTTCTCAATGGCTTCATTGAGGAAGAAGTCTATGTCAGACAGCCTCCAGGTTTCGAGAACCCTAAATACCCTAGTCATGTCTTCAAGCTTTCCAAAGCGTTGTATGGACTTAAGCAAGCCCCTAGAGCTTGGTATGAGAGACTTAAATCCTATCTATTGAGACATGATTTTGAGATGGGTAAAGTTGACAAGACCTTGTTTATTCGCCGGCTTGGCAATGACCTTTTGCTCGCCCAAATTTATGTCGATGACATCATCTTTGGCGGCTCTTCTCATGCTCTAGTTTCACGGTTCTCGGATGTCATGAGCACCGAGTTTGAGATGAGCATGATGGGTGAGTTGACTTTCTTCCTTGGCTTCCAAATCAAGCGAGACTCGAGAGGTACCTTCTTGCATCAAGGCAAGTACACTCGAGACCTCCCGAGCAACCGACATGAGTGATGGAAAGCCGGTGTCGACTCGATGGCTTCTGACCGTTCTAGACCTAGATGAGGACGGTGAGCCACTCGATCAAAAGGAATTCAGAAGCATGATTGGCTCTCTCTTGTACCTCACTGCCTCGAGACCGGACATACACTTCTCCGTGTGTCTTTGTGCTCGGTTTCAGGCTTCTCCTCGCGTGTCTCACCGCCAGTGGTGAAGCGCATCTTCGGTACCTTGAGCTACCATTGACTATGGTATACGGTACTCTTCCTCCTCTGTCTATCCCTTAGAGCCTTTTCGGATGCGCACTTTGCGGTGTGGGATAGATAGGAAGAGCACTTCGGCACTGCCGGTTCATTGGCACTTCCTCGTTTCTTGGTCTTGAGGAAGCATCCGATGTTGCACAGATCCACCGCAGAGGTCGAGTATGTTCTTTGCAGCTAGTTCTCAGTAGCTGATCCTTTGGATGGTCTCGACTCTGCGGGACTTTGGGTTAACTATCGACCGTGTTCCGCTCTTTTGCGATAACACGTCTGCGATTAGCATTGCCAAGAACCCAGTGCAGCACTCTCGGACCAAGCACATTGATATCAGATATCACTTTCTTCGAGACCATGTAGAGAAGGGTGACATCGTGCTTCAGTTTGTGGAGAGTGACCACCAGTTGGCTGATATCTTCACCAAGCCTTTGGATAGCTACGAGGTTTTCGACTCTGAGGGAGAGCTTGGGGTGGTTTGTCCTTATGGACTGTTGTGAGGGGAGCTTTGGGCTTTCTTGCTTTATCATATTATTTATGCTTCTGTATCCTTACTGTTGCATTGCATATGGGTGCATTGGGTTTAGCCCTTCCAGCATAGGTTAGAGTGGTTCTTTTGTCTAGTTGCTTAGACTTCTTACTCTTATCTTATGCTTTCAGGATGCTCTATTAGCTGTTTCTTATCTCACTAGATTGAGCTCACTCACTTCTTGCGATCTAGCGAGGGTCGGGCCACCTTCTGGTGGGCAGTGCGTGTTTGCTCTCTAGTGTGTGTTTTTACGGTCAGCTATTAGTCCTGGAGTCATATGGGGTAGATGAGAGTCAGTCTGAGCCATAGTATCCTCTATATCTTATCTATGCTTTAAGGACTGCCTGTTTTCTTTGCCAGCTTCTCGTTCCTATTGCTTTGGTTCAAGGGGAGTTTATTTGGGAGATTCTAGAGCTTAATATTGACGTAATTCAACTTGAACTAAAAGATGCATCACATGTTGAGGGGGAGCTGGATTTTCTGCATATCATTCTGCATTGTAACATAAATACTTTGAGCCTTGATTATTATCCGGTTATGACATGATTACGATGCTTTACATCTTGCCATGATTTATGCTTAATTGCTAGATCTATCATGACTTCATATGTGTAGACTAGCTTTTGCCATGATGAATTAATTAAACTTGCTCAATTTGAACTAAAAAACTTGTCATGATTAGCACTTGAGTTTAGTCTTTCTTGAGCTATCCTTTTATGATTCATGCCATGTCAAATAGGCTGAGTTGAGCGTTGAATCTCTTTTGAGCCTTAGTTTGAGATGTCTTAAACTCTTGATGTAACATGAGTTAGTACAACTTGTTAAGAAAAAGAGACAAAAAGATCTCTTCTGTGCGAAAAAACTGATCTCACCAATTCTTTCTTACGAGACGGCTTGCCATTGCACTAGGCATGAACTTGGAGAGAGTTTTGGATGACCTTGACTATCTTCTTAAGCTTTTTGCTTGGAGTAGTCGCAGCATGGCTTGAGATCTAGCACATGATAAAAATAGTGGTTGAAAACAACCATAAGCTTCAAAAGAAAAATATCACTTGTGCTCAATTTGCTTGAATTATCAAAAGAATCAAGTACTTGAACCATTGTTTCACTCTTGAGAATATAACACTCTATTTGGGCTCAATATTAGATTCTTGGTTCCGCTTAGCTTGATTGATATGGCTTGCATCATTCTTGGATGTCTCTAGATAGACTTTGCTTATTGATGACTTGACATGCTCATAAATGCACTAAAATTCAGATTGTCATCTAATTGCTTCTAGCTAGCTTATACATATCCTGTCATGATCTGGATAGCATTTCATTGAGTTATGGCTTGGTGTAATACATTATGGTCATTTTGGATAATTCTCATGGCTCTAAATGCTTAGAATAAACAAACTTCAGACATTTCATCCATCATCATGACTTATTCTCTCTTTTGCATTCTTGATGCGTTTATTGCCAAAAGGGGGAGAATAGATTGGAGAAAATGTCTTTTGGGAATCTAGAGCTTGGAGATCAATTTACTCTTTCTTGAGTTGCTCTTGTGATTCCTTCTGTCGACATGGTCATGAGTTTCATTTCTTTCTTTGGACCATGTTGGACTCTTCAAACTCAACTTCATGTGCTTTTTGGTGTTTGTCAATATACTCATCAAGGGGGAGATTGAGAGACCATGTGGAGGTCATCCCGTTGAGAATGATGAGTAATTGACATCGTTTTAGTAAAGTCGAGTTTGAGTTGGTTGGTTCGGACCACGACGCGTTGCGTGGCGTAACGGCTCGGTCGGACTCGGTCAAACTTGGTCGTATGGGTTTAGGATGCATATTCTGATGACTCGACAAGGTTGATCTCTGTTTACGCTTTCATGTATCGAGCGGTGCTATTTGACGTGTCTCTTGTCTGTGTGACTACAGGACGTCGAGGCGGAGTCATGGCGAGACACGAAGTGACCGGACTAGGCGCAGGTGGCGCTGAGGTCAGAACGGTCGGGACGTGTCGAAGACGACGTGGACTCAAGGTGGTTGCGAGGCAAGGAGCGGAAGCTTCCGGAAGGTGCGGGGGGCGGCGGAATTTCGCAAAACGCAAAAACGGAGCGGGCGCGTTGGACTTAGCGGGCGTGGGGACGGAGACCCGTTAGCCAAGGCTATAAATAGAGGAGAGGGGCTGCATACCCCCTTATGGCTTCTAGAGAGAATTAGGGGTTCAATTGAGTCAAAAGAGACTTTAGAAGTTTGTTTGCTTTTAAGCCTTAGTGGTTGGGGGAGAGCAGGTGTGTAGAGGCTGTTCAGAGGTGCTCACAATGTTTGTGTGAGTGTCTCCCGTAGCTTCACTCTGGCAATGTGTTTGCTCTTGTGTTCTTGAGTCTTGGGGAGTCAAGAGAGTTGAAATTCCTGTGTAATCATTCATCGTTATATCCTTCTATTAATGCAAGAATGATTTTGTTGACTATTCTCATTTCCTGCTTTACTGGTGATGAATTTCTTGTTGTGAACTCTCCTCTGTTCCTGTATTGTGATTTTCTAGGGTTTGAGTTTGCTTTTGTCTCTCTCTGTGAAATGACATGAAATTTGGGTTGTAGAGTCCTGAGGCTATTGCTTTTATACCCTCAAAATTTCATTGCCATGGGATCAAGGATTTGGGAGAAATTTAATTTTTAGTGGTGGCTCTGTTTTGTTCAGTTCATATCCAGTCTTGGGTCAAATCCAAATCTCTAAATCTTTTGTTGGTTTTCTTCGGTCTCCTAGTTTCCTTGGGATATCTTGGTCATATCCTTGCTTCCTAGACACAAGAAGAACAGTTGCAATCTCATTAATTCCTTGTCATTCGTTGTTTTCGGAGTTTACTGTGCTGCTATTTTCAATCCCTCTGTATTCTTCTGTTTCTTGACTGCAGTATGGTATGCAAAACCCAAATGAGTGCAGCACTCTATTTCTTTCGGCCTCAAGCCCATATGCTGCTCTACTGAACTACTTCGTCCCTGCTTTTGACAGAAAACTGAATATCTGTAGGTTTCAGTTTTTTTTTCGGCAAGGTTGAGCTGCTCTGCTGCCGATTTAGTCTTTCCAAGTTTCATGTTGTGCTAATTCAGTCAGTAGTTTTCAGCACCATTTTCATGGTGTTCTGGAAACAAGCTGCAGTTTCAATTCTTTTGGGTACAATTCCTTTGCCGAGCATTACTGATCTGCTGCCCAGGTTTTGTCGGCAGTATTTTCAGATTACAATCCTGCTGCTGTTTTCGGCGGCGTTGTAGTCTGTAGAATATTTCTGTTCTCCTGTTTGTTCGGTTTCAGCAGGAAGTGGTTTTGTCTGTTGACTGCAGTCTTCTTCTCTTCAGTTTGAGCCGTTGAGGCAAAGTGCAGTGTGCAGCAATTTTTATCTGAACTTCTGAAGGTTTCGGCCAGTACAATTGAAGGTCTACAGTCTGTTTTCGGCAATCTGCAATCTTCAGTTTTCTCTGCTGTTTTGGGGAACATCCAGTTTTCTGCTCTCTGCTTAATATTGCTTCTCTTGATGTCAGTTCGGCTGTACAGATTCTAGTCAGTAAAATCCAAGCAACCTGTGATTAGTTTCTACAGCAATTTCAATTGAGTTGTCGCATTAAACTCTGATGGTTCAGCTGCATCCTTGTCAGCATTTGTTCTTCAGTTCAGTAGTCACTTTTCTCTCCAGTTTGCTTTGAGATGTTTCCTACATGTGTGAGATTTCAACTCATTAAGTGATTAAGTCTAGTGAGATTATCACTTTGCTAGTTGATTTGATCGTTTTCTCTTCATAGCTTTTTAGCTATAGGAGAGAAGACGCAAAGTGAGTACTTTGGGGTTAATATTTTTGAAAGCACCATTCACCCCCCCTCTGTTGCCATATCCGATCCTACAAGATGGCAGTCAGAAGAAGGGCTTCGGAGGAGGTAGTGGGTTAGTATTAAAGCCGGTTCCCAAGAAGTTCAAGGGCCCACAGAATTCATTCAAGTCCAGGTTCACCAAGCCCCAGACGTCATCTACATTTCGATCTTCAGCAAGTGCTCCTATGATGCGTCCGGCCCCAGGACAGGGAATGAAATGCTTCAAGTGTGGGAATGATCATCGTGCTTCAGAGTGTGCTTGGTTTGGAGCTTGCCGCCATTGTGGTCAGGAGGGCCACAAGGCATTGGTTTGTAAGTGGAACCCAGCCAGCATCATTAAATGGGAACCAGTTCAAGCATCATCTTGACGCCAACGGCTTCTTCTCAAGGGTCGGTGCAGATGCTAGCAGCCGCTCCTACTCAGCCTTGGGTGCAGCCTCAGCCTTACTACCCTACCCACGGAGGATGCCACCGGTACTTTTGGCCACCTTCTCCGCAAGCATTGTTTCCACTGTGGCGCCTTGACGCCTCTGTGGCGGCACCGTCATCTGGGTGTTGGGGCACCACCGCCTAGCATCGGTCTCCTCGCTTGCCGACCGCCGAGTCGGCGGGACGTCCCGATGTGGTGAAAGGTACGCTTTTGGCAGATTTAGTGGAGGCTTTTGTTTTATTTGACTCTGTGGCTACATTTTCCTTCGCATCTTTAGAGCGTTCGGATTCGAAGAAGGCTTTCAGGAGTTCTAGGTTTGTAACATCCCAAATTTTGAGTTTTGAAAAAATTAAATTCAAATTAATTATTTTGAAGCAATTGGTTTTATTTGGATTTTTCTGGGCTTATCCGGAGTTTATTTCAAAGTTTAAAACAAGAAAATGTATTTTAAATATTTTATAAAAGCCAAAAGTGTTCATTTATTTTCCTAACCTTCCCAGAATTTTTAAATAAATTTTGAGAATTTTCGGAATTAAAATTAATTTTAAAAGATAAAAGGAATTTTTCAATATTATTAAAAGCAAATATGAAAATATAAATATTTTTAGTAAGTCTAAATTGTTTCCAGGAATATTCTATAATTTTTCTGGAATTTTTAGATATTATTTATTATTTTTCTAAGAAATTATATAGTTTCTAGTATTTTCTGAAAATCTAATCCGAAAATAAAATCAATTAAATCTCAGGCCGACACGTGTCGCTAATCTGACGGCCGATACCCCTTCGTTGGATTTAATCTAAGCCACACCTCTTCATTTAAATCCAACGGCCGCGATTTATCCACTTGCCACGTGTCAGCGATCCAACGGCCCGTACCCCTTCACTCTCCATAACTCTCTCTTTCTCTCACCGACATGTGGGCCCCACATGTCATATGTTTCTTCAACCTCACCTTCTTCCTCCTCTAGCTCTCTCTCTCCTCCACCATTGTTGCCGAATTAAAAGCTTTGAATGCGGCCGTTTCTTTCGCTTAAACTTCCGATTGATTGCGGGAATGAAACCCCCTAATCACTCCTCCCTAATGCCGACCGTTTTCCCCATTTTAAATCCCCACTCACGGCCGAAATTTTCGCCTCCTTTACCTCATCTGTGGCCATTCCCTCCTTTCTCCTATAAAAAGCCCAGGAGAGCTCCTTCCGCATCCCCGCACCTCCCTATTCTCTCCACCTCTCGGTAGCCTCCCGTGCCTCTCTACCGCCGCCAAGCTCCACCTCCTCTCTCCGGCCGCCTCCTCCGTCGCTCCGGGCCCCGCCACCATGGGTGAGTCTTGCCACCTACCCTTGCCCGCCGCCACCATGCCCCTCAGCCCGACCACCGCCGCCGCCACCGCCTGCCCGTCTTGCCTGTGTGCCATGCGTGGCCGCCACCTCGGTAGGCCAAAGAGCCGTGGCGCCATGTGGCGCATCGTGGCACTGCAGCGTGGCGCCACGCCGGCGGTAGAGTCGCCACCTCGGCACGACCCAGGGTCCGTGGACTCGGTCCACGGTGGACCGGGCCCACGCGTCAGATAATTTCAAATTTCAAATATTTGATGACGTCATAATTATAATTTTCAGTACAAAAATAAATCGGGAAAATCGTTCTTTTCTTTTCTTTCAATTAAAATTTCCCGAAGCCATATCTTTCCGTTTAACTCCGATTTGACCCGTTCAAATTTCTAAATTTTTCTAAAATCATAACCTATCTAAATATATATTCTTTTTCAATTTTTGAATTTTATTTGATTTTATGGGTATTTATTTGCTTTGTTGCTTTGTCTTTTTCCGCGCGTAGAATCCGACGTCGCCGAAGACTTTGCCGATCTGCAGCAAGAGAATCAAGAACTCACACACGAAGGCAAGTCTCCTTTGAACATCTTGAACCTATGTTTAAGAAATGTTTTAATTATTTTAAATTAATGCATTGCTATGTTACATAAAATGATAATTCTTGTTTTAGAAATATTAGTTAATCCAACTATTGTTATACCCTCATTTGACGTTGAATGCCATGTACCTTTGACACCCTAGGAATTCCTTGGTCTCAATAATGAGATTATTATATAACTTTGGTAAACATTGTACCGGTAGTAGAAAGCTTAGTCATGCTACATAAACTTTTGTAACATTGGATTGGGAAAATATTATGTCTTTGATTTAGACTTTTGTTTAAGAAATTTAGTGGCGATTGATGTTGCCACTGAATCTTTAAAATAAAATAAAATGTGAGAGTTGGTTTAGACTGGGGCGGATGGTAAGTTTGGTTTGGTGCGGTTAGAACGAGAACTTGTAATGTGTATGTTCCGTCCTAGTCAATTAAGGACCGACGCTTGTGTTTGTCCAGACTGAGCACTACCGTACAACCATAAGTCTATATGGGTGCGACCTAGTCGACTAACTTACAATAGTTTAGTTTAGGTACCACCGATGGAAAGTGAATGCCGTGGTGTCTTGGTTATTCACGATGAGGGACGAGGTTCTTGTACTCATACGGCGCAAGAGGGGCTTGATTGGGTGGTTTAACCCTTGACGGTGAAACCTCGGTGGTGGTGTCGGCTAGGCGGAGTAAGGTAAAAGCTTTGTGATATGTTATCTGGGTCTCATGCCTAAGGAAGCATGTTGGCTATTAAGATGACTTATCTCTTGTGGGTAAAGCTGTACAACCTCTACAGAGTGTAAAACTATTTGAATAGCCGTGCCCACGGTCAAGGCGGAGCAAGGAATGCATTCACATGGTAGATCATTATTTTGGTTTTAAAATAAAGATTTGGGAACCGGGTGGTTGGAACTCCGGGGTGGTCCCGTAGTTGTAGCCGAGTGTGGGTGGTGTAACCTGTTTTCTTGAACTTTGGCGGTTAGCCGCTTGTTTAGTTTGGGTGGTTTAACCCGTGGGTTTGAACCTTGGCGCTTATAGCCAAGATAACCTAGTGTTGGTGGTTGTAACCTTCACTATTTAACTTGATAGATTTTGTTGAAACCATCACCTTGCTAAATACATGCCTTTAAAAATAATTAATGGTATTTGAAATGAAATGTGGCTTTGTGCAAAAGAACCATATAACCCTCCTTTGATTTAAACCCTGCATCTATTGCATTTTCCCAAGACTTGCGGAGTACTTTATGTACTCACATACTACACTTAAAATAATACCCAGAAGAGTATGAAGCTCAAGATGGAACCTTCGACTACGGAGCGTTTGGATTCGACGAAGGCTTTCGGAGTTCTAGGTTGCGCTTCCCACCAATTGCACGTGGCGGTTGATGGGTCTTCTCCATTGGATTACTTTTGTTTCACTGTGCTTTATCTTTTGTGTGAGGTCTTGTAACCTCGTTTGTAATAAAGGTCTTTCGGCCTGTACTCTCTTTATTATTGTAATTTCGTTGTTGGCAATGTAATCATCATCTTTTACTTGTGTGCACTAGCTTTGATCTGGGACTAGTGCTGTAATACACAGAGGGGCTGGATTTGGAAATCCGGGTCCCGGCAGAGATGGTATCGAGCCAATTTGATGGGGCGTGACCTAGATTAGAATGGTAAAACCTTAAGGACCTATATTTATTAAAATATTTGAGAAAATTTTCTATACCTCGTTATACGCTCCATTCTTGATCTTATACTCACTTGTTTAAAATGACTTTCTTGATCTTCTATATTATTTCCAAAATTGTAGATGGCCGGTTCATCCTCCGATAACTCTTGGGACCACTTTTCTCATGGCGAGAATATTGGAGTATTTGTTGGCCTTCTTCACGACTTATGCGAGATCTAAAGTATCCCCAACCGCCTATTTTCGGGGGGAAAGTCAAGATCATGGACCGAGATTCTTGGTCGATGGAGGTATTCTGTATGCACGGAAGGAGAATTCAACTCTCCCACATACCCTATCGAACATCCTCGATCGGATCGTTCGACGCGCTATCGAGATGCGGCTCGTGCGGCACTAGGCGACTTGTGCCGATTCATAAGGATATCTGCGGCGGCAGCGCCTTCTGCTTTCTTTCCAACCACCGAGGCGGGGCGTAGATATCCAACCCTTCAAGATCACCATGGGCGATCCCGTCATCGCGCCAGTGCGGCTTACTCGGGCGATGTCGGCTACATACGCCGGCGCCTTGGAGGAGATTGGACAGCTCGGATGCTCCTCACTTCCGGCTACCAAGACTCGAGACTCTCCGTGCTCGGCTTATCGAGCCGGGAGGCGAGTTTGGCCGAGGCGTCTTGAGCTGGCGGCGGTCTCCGAGGACTACACGCCGTCTTCACTGCACCGGTGCCGTTCCCGACAACCCAGTGCCGCCTCGACGCACGGGACCCGTATCATAATCACGGTAGCGCAAGAGTGTGCGGCGTCCTAGTCCATTGCCCGACATCGACGTCGGAGACTCCAGCAAGAGACGCAGTCTCTCTCGTTCCCATTCACGCTCTCCGTCGGCGCCTCCAAGAAGGCGACCATCTTCACTCCCGGCCTCTTGCAACCGCCCGAGTGTGGTTGTAGGTGCGCCATGTGGGTATCCTAGAGGAGGATCCGGAGGAGGACCGGAGGAGCTTGTCTTCGAGGAGGACAAGTAGTTGCGAGGACAGTGAGTACCCAAATAAATTGTTTACCTTCCTTAGAACGTTTTATATTATGTTGGTGTGCTAGATGGACTGTACCAATGCCTTTGTGTACTTGTGGTACAGCCATTCTTAAAAATAATTTAATTTCAAAGTTAATTTCCTTCCAAGTTGTTGTTTGTGTTCTTTCTTGTGTGTTGGTTTGGGATGTTATTTAGTTTGCCCCTTGCTTCTTACCTATGCTACTTCCCTCTTATCTTTTGCTTTTTCTGGTTACCGCTTCAGATGGTGAACACAAGGAGCAATGCCGGTGACAGCCGTGGTGCCAATGCTCAACCGGAGAACAACATGCCGCCACCCCTTGCTCAAGCTCCTAGCATGGAACAAATGATGGCCATGCAACTGCAATCGCTTCAAGCCACGGCCCGTAACCAAGTGCGAGAAGCTCATGCAGCACCTGTTCAGGCACCCCAGTCCAAGCTGGGAGAATTCATGAGGACCAGACCGCCAACCTTCTCTGGTGCGGTAGATCCAATGGAAGCAGATGATTGGATTAAAGATGTGGAGAGGAAGCTGATTTTGGCTCAGTGCAGCGATAATGAGAAGGTGCTTTATGCTGCTCATCAGCTAAAAGGAATCGCAGCGACTTGGTGGGAAAATTACTGCGCCGCCCATCAGAATGTGCAGACTATCACTTGGGCTGAATTTGAGGAAGCCTTTCGCACTGCACATGTTTCTACTGGAGTAATGGAGATGAAGAGAATGGAATTCCATAAACTGCAGCAAGGGAACCTCAGTGTCACTGAGTACCTGAATAGGTTCACTCAACTATCCAGGTATGCTTCTGAAGATGTTGCAACTGATGCAGCAAAGATCTGGCGGTTCATGCAGGGACTTGAACCCAATCTCAAGGTGCAGCTGGTTTCAAATGATTTCCCAACTTTCCAGCATATGGTGAACAAGGCCATAATACAAGAGGAAGCTCAACGTCAGCTGTATGAAGTCCGAAAGAGGAAGTTTCAAGCTCAGCAGGGTGCAAGCAGTTCCCGGCACCGCCCTAATCCACCTCACTTCAACAGGCCCTCAGTGCCAAATGTGCCGAGGACACCATTCAGTGGACCTCGCCCGATTCCTCAAGCTCCTCGACCAAACAATGCAGTTCCGCCTCGTGTGAACAAGACTTGATGGTGGAGTGCGGTGTTATAACCGCAAGAACATGGGACATTATACCAATAATTGTCCACGAGCGCCAGTGACCTGATCGTTTCAACACAGGGACAACACCACCGAGCCCCACTTGCAGGACAAGGCCGTGGAGCACCTCGGACTCAAGGACTCCACCGGCGGTGAGCAGGAGGGCATGTTAATCATGTCACTGCAGAAGCAGCTCAGGATGCACCAGACGTCGTTCTGGGTAAGTTTCTTGTCAACTCAGTACCTGCATCAGCATTATTTGATTCTGGAGCTTCGCATTCTTTTGTGTCAAAAGATTTTGTGGAAAGATATAATTGGGATGTTCGGTTGCTAAAGAATCCTATGCTAGTCCAATCACCTGGAAATGAAATGAAGACTAGTACGGTTTGCCCTAGAGCAACCATAGATATAAATGGAGTAAAATTCCTAGCGAATTTAATTATAATAGACTCCAAGAGCCTAGATGTAATACTTGGTATGGATTGGTTAACCAAGTATAAAGGGCAGATAGATTGTGCCAATCATGCCATTACTCTTACCAACTCTGAAGGAATTCAAGTGAGGTACAAGTCAAAGCCATCTTCTCAGAATAGTTGTGGGTTGAACAGCTTGAAAGGAATAACTCTGGAAAAGGTGCATATAGTAAAGGAATACCCAGATGTGTTTCCAGAAGATTTGCCAGGAATGCCGCCAGATAGAGAAGTTGAATTTGTCATTAATCTAGTACCTGGAACGGCTCCGATTTCCAAGAGACCCTACCGGATGTCCGCAAATGATTTGGCTGAAGTTAAGAAGCAGATTGAGGAACTGCAAGAAAGAGGTTTTATAAGACCAAGTTCTTCGCCTTGGGGTGCACCAGTACTTCTAGTGAAGAAAAATGATGGCAGTCTTCGTATGTGTGTGGATTACAGATCCCTGAATGACGCGACAGTTAAGAACAAGTATCCATTGCCCAGGATAGATGATTTGTTTGATCAGTTAAAAGGATCATGTGTCTTCTCCAAGATTGATCTCCGGTCAGGATATCATCAAATGAAGATTAGATCAGAAGATATACCAAAGACAGCATTTTCCACTCGATATGGACTGTATGAGTTTACAGTAATGTCTTTTGGATTGACCAATGCTCCTGCATACTTTATGAATTTGATGAATAAAGTGTTCATGGAGTATTTGGATAAGTTTGTTGTTGTATTTATTGATGACATTTTGATCTACTCCCAGAATGAGGAAGATCATGCAGAACATCTGAGGATAGTTTTGGAAAAACTCAGAGAGCATCAACTGTATGCCAAGTTTAGCAAATGTGAGTTTTGGTTGAAGAAAGTAGCTTTCTTGGGTCATGTGATTTCTGCAGGAGGAGTGTCTGTAGATCCAGCAAAGGTAACAGACGTACTCAATTGGACACAACCCAAGTCAGTAACAGAGATCAGAAGTTTTCTGGGTCTAGCAGGATACTATCGCCGCTTTATAGAAGGATTTTCCAAACTCGCAAGACCTCTCACTCAGTTGCTAAAGAAGGAGAAGAAGTTCGAATGGAGTAAATCTTGTGAGGAAAGTTTTCAAGAACTGAAAAAGAGATTAACATCTGCACCAGTGTTAACACTTCCAGATATTAGAAAGGATTTTGAGGTATTCTGTGATGCTTCAAGACAGGGTTTGGGCTGTGTTTTGATGCAAGAAGGAAAGGTCGTAGCCTGTGCTTCAAGGCAGTTACGCCCTCATGAGCAGAACTATCCGACTCATGATTTAGAGCTAGCTGCTGTTGTGCATGCTCTAAAAATATGGAGACATTATTTGATCGATGTCGTTGTGAAATTTACACGGATCACAAAAGCACAAGTATATATTTACCGGCTGACCTCAATTTGAGGCAGTAGCAGATGGCTTGAGTTGATAAAGGATTATGATGTTGGAATCCACTATCATCCGTGAAAGGCTAATGTTGTAGCTGATGCCTTAAGCAGAAAAAGTTATTGTAATAACTTGATGATACAAGTTCAGCAGCCCGCACTTCATGAAGAGTTTCAACGGCTTAATTTAGAAGTAGTAGAGGAGGGATTCCTAGCTACTTTGGAGGTTCAGCCAACCTTACAAGATCAAATCAAGGCAGCTCAAAAAGAGGATAAATATGTTAAGGATATCAAAGAAAATATGAAGAAAGGAAAAGCACCAGATTTTCGAAGATGAAGAAGGTATCCTTTGGTTTGGGAAAAGAATTCTTGTGCAGAAGAAGGAAATAAAGAGTTAATCTGAAGGAAGCTCATGAATCGGATATTCAATTCACCCTAGAAGTACAAAGATGTATCAAGATCTTAAAGAAAGGTACATGTGGTCCAAGATGAAGAGAGAAATTGTGAATATGTAGCCTTGTGCGATGTATGCCAACGAGTTAAGCGAACATCGAGACTGCTGGACTCCTGCAACCTTTGCAGATACCCGAGTGGAAATGGGAAGAAATTGGAATGGATTTTATAACTGGATTTCCAAGAACTAAGGCAGGATATGATTCAATTTGGGTTATTGTGGACCGACTGACAAAGGTCGCACATTTCATTCCAGTAAAGACCACTTATTCAGGAGATAGACTCGCAGAATTATATATGTCAAGAATTGTGTGCTTGCATGGAGTTCCAAAGAATTCTTGTACCCGAGAAGAAGGAAATAAAAGAGTTAATCCTGAAGGAAGCTCATGAATCCGGATATTCAATTCACCCTGGAAGTACATGTGGGACCGAAATGGCAACACAGGGGGGTGAATGGTGCCTTCAAAAATAACCCCCAAAGTACTCAGAAAGAATTTCTTCTCCTATAGCTATGGAAGCTATGAAAAAGAAAAGCAGATACTCATTAAAAACTGTTAACAAGACTGACCAGAAACTCAAAAATATTCAGTCGGATACCCAGAAGAGTTTCAAAAAAATTGGCCGAACAGAGGAGAGGAACGTTCGGACCGACCGAAAGAAAAAGAAAAAGTCGTTCGGACCGTCCGGTAGATCAACCCACCAACGATAGGATCAGTCACACGTTCGGACTGGCCGAAGAGCGCGTAGCGATCGAGCAAAGGGGACGATCGGACCAGCCGAACAGAACTACTGATCCAACGGTCTGTAGTTCCTTCCGATCGTACTTGGCCGATTGGACTGCTTCCACTACCGTTGATCAACCGAACTGAAAGACCAAGAGAAAATGAGATCGAACGGTTATCGTCGCTCCCGACAGAAATGGCCGATCGGACTGGGCGAACGAAACAAGCGATCGAACGGCTTCGTTGCCCGGCGAAGTGGCCGATCGATCGGCCGATCGGACGAGCTTCTCGATCCCGACGGACGGCGCGTTTTGCTCGCGAGAGGTGGCCGATCGGATGGGCGATCGAACGACCTTCTCGGATGCGAGAAAGGAAATCGAACGCCTCTCTTGCTCCCGATCAAAATGACCGATCGGTGGCGAATCGAGCAAAGAAAAACGCGACAGAGAAAGAACCGAAAACTTCAAGCAAGAAACAGAAATACCCAAGAAAAAAAACTGAAATCTTGCGGGAACCAGATCAAAACCCAAATTGCTTGCTAACTTTGAATCCTTGGGACAAGAAACTTTGAGGAAAGCTAAAGGAAAGCTTCTGGGAGACAAGTTTCAAGCCAACACAGAGAAGGAACAAAGTAACTGAAAATACAAAGGGTTGCCCAAGAAATCAAAATTCTATTCCTACTCGATCTTTTGGCTAAGAGATTTTGCGAGATATCTTGGCAATAGATACCGACTCTCAACCCAAGATTCAAGCCATTACGTAGAAGGAACCAAGATTTGAGGCAAAACCCTAGAAATGAGCGGAAGAACAAAGAAAGCCCAAAATACCAAATCTGAGATTGAAACTTGATTTGCTCTTGGGAAAACTTGATCAAATGATCTTGAGGCACTATCCCATCATGGAGCAACCCATTTTACACCTCAAGGGCAAGAACCACCAGAAATAGCAAATCTCAGAAATCAAGAACAGAGGACATGGAAGGAAAAAGAGTGCAGGAAAAACACTTGACTTTTCATTCCAAATCGAAAGATGAGTACAAAGGAGTCCCGATACAAGAGAACATCGAACAAGATAAAGATTACAATACTCTCAACTCATCTCTCCTCTCAATCCTCAAAATC
This sequence comes from Bonia amplexicaulis, assembly GCA_036346245.1. Taxonomy (NCBI): domain Eukaryota; kingdom Viridiplantae; phylum Streptophyta; class Magnoliopsida; order Poales; family Poaceae; genus Bonia; species Bonia amplexicaulis. Next base: position 72,906 of record JAYGGG010000154.1, on the reverse strand, counting down.
ACCAAGAACTCTCCATAGTTCTTGGGAGGAACACACGACAGAAGAGATAACGTGGGGACAACATGAATCCTCAACAACTCTCCACCCACTAAAGACTAAAGCCAAACAACCTCTCCAAAGGTTCTTTTGACTCTATCTAACCCTAACTCTCTCTCAAGTGTCCTACCTACCAAGGAGACATCCCCTCCTTATATAGGCACCGGCTAACGGGCCGCAAACCCGTTACGCCAGATAAAATCCGAACGGAACCCGCTCCTGCTTGTGCAGCCTTGCGAAATTACCCTTGCGCCCCTCGTGCACCTTTCGGGAAGCTTCCGCGCTCCTTGCCTCGCACGCCTCGCAACCACTTCGAGTCCACGTCGTCTTCGACACATCACGACCGTTCTGACCTCAGCGCCACCTGCGCCTAGTCCGGTCCACCGTGTCTCGCCACGACTCCGCCTCGACGTCCTGCACCACGGACAAGAAACACGTCAAATAGCACCGCTCGACACATGAAAGCGTAAATAGAGATCAAACCTGTCGAGTCATCAGAATATGCAACCTAAACCCATACGACTAGGTTCGACCAAGTCCGACCGAGTCCGTTCATACACGCAACGTCTAGGTCCGAACAAGCCGACTCAAACTCGACTTTTCATAAACGATGTCAATTACTCATCATACACAACGGGATGACCTCCACATGGTCTCTCAATCTCCCCCTTGATGAGTATATTGACAAACATCGAAAAAGCACAAAGTTGAGTTTGCAGAGTCTAACATGGTCCATAAGAACAAGATTGAAGCTAATGACCATGTCGACAGGAGGAGCAAAAGAAAGAACAAGTTTTCCTCAAAGCTCCCAAAGTGGCTTTTTTCTACCACTATTCTCCCCCTTTTGGCAATAAACGCATCAAGAATGCAAAGGAGAGAATAAGTCAAGATGATGGATGAGATGGCTGTAGTTTGTTTATTCTAAGCATTTAGAGCCATGAGAATTATCCATAATGACCATAATGTATTACACCAAGCCATAACTTAATGAACTGCTATCCAGATCATGACAGGATATGTATAAGCTAGCTAGAAGCAATTAGATGACAATCTGAATTTTAGTGCATTTATGAGCATGTCAAGTCATCAATAAGCAAAGTCTAGCTAGAGACATCCAAGGATGATGCAAGTCATGTCAATCAAGCTAAGCGGAACCAAGAATCTAATATTGAGCCAAAATAGAGTGTTATATACTCAAGAGTGAAACAATGGTTCAAGTACTTGATTCTTTTGATAACTCAAGCAAATTGAGCACAAATGACATTTTTCTTTTGAAATTCATGGTCGTTTTCAACGAGTATTTTTATCATGTGCTAGATCTCAAGCCGTGCTGCGACTACTCCAAGCATGACGCTTAAGAAGATAGTCTAGGTCATCCAAAAACTCCTCCCAAGTTCATGCCTAGTGCAATGGCAAGCCGTCTCGTGAGAAAGAATTGGTGAGATAAGTCTTTTCGCACAAAAGAGATCTTTTTGCTTTTTGACAAGTTGTACTAACTCATGTTACATCAAGAGTTTAAGACAGACTCAATCTAAGGCTCAAAAGAGATTCAACGCTCAACTCGACCTATTTAACATGGCATGAATCATAAAGGATAGCTCAAGAAAGACTAAACTCGAGTGCTAATCATGACAAGTTTTAGTGTAAATTGAGCAAGTTTAATTAACTCATCATGGCATAAGCTAGTCTACACATATGAAGTCATGATAAATCTAGCAAATAAGCATAAATCATGGCAAGATGTAAAGCATCGTAAGCATGTCATAACCGGATAATAATCAAGGCTCAATGTATTTATATTACAATGTAGAATAACATGCGCGAAAAATCCAGCTCCCCTCAACATGTGATGCAACTTTTAGTTCAAGTTGAGTTAAGTCAATATTACATTCGAAGCTCCCAAATGAACTCCCCTTGAACCAAAGCAATAAAAATGAGAAGCTGGCAAAGAAAACAGGCAGTCCTTAAAGCATAGATAAGATATAGAGGATACTATGTGTTGGATTAATTGGGCTTGGTCCATTTAATTTAGCAATTAATCAAATGAAATTCCTAGGCACACATGGAAAAACTATTTAGTACCATATGGAGAATTGAATGGGAGTTACACCACTTTAAAAGGTGGAACGTGGTAACCCCTTGTGAAGTTGGAGAGAGCAATACTGCAGCTCGCTCGCTCGCTTCGCTCGCCTCGCCACGCCGAGCCGAGCCGAGCCGAGCGCGTCGTGCCGTCTTGCGTGCGGTGCGGTGCGGTGCGGTGCGTGCGTGTGCGTGTGCGTGTGTGCGAGCGCCGCAGGCGTGTCGAGTGCGGCGCGTTTTCTTTATCTATTCGAAAATCGAAACGCTCGACTCGCGATAAATGGTATTAACGATTGGTGGTACATAACGGTGCGATTACTAGTGGTTTATGGCTGCGATTACTTTCGAGTAATGGTTGCGATTACTAGTGACTAATGGTTACCACGGCTCTTCGTTTTCTTTATTACGGAGGGCTCTCTACTCCATACGGTACATAAAGGTTAGTTCTGCTTTTGTTGTTGCTATCTCGCAATCTCGGTCCGTAACCTTGCGCGAGAAGGCTCGGGCGGTAGGCCTCGAAACTCCGTCCGTGCGAGTACCGCACGGGTGACGGGCGATCAAGTTTTGGGAGCGCATTGGCGCGACTACTCATTCCGTGACTTCGTCTTCATCACGGTGGTGAGCGCTCGCGATCTTGCTGCGAACATCTTCCCGCATCACGCCTCGTCGCATCAAGCCTCGATCGACTACATCGAATAGGTCATCATGTCGATCGATGGTAGCGGCGCATCCGGTGTCACCGACACCGCCCCCCCCGAGGGTATAACTGAACTCTCCTCCGATGTATTCATTTCGTGCTGCTGTGAATATGTTAATAGGTGCTCATTAGCTTGTTCATTAGCGAATATGAATACATGATTGTTGAATCACTCATGCTCTTGTATGTCATGTTATATATACTTAATTTCGGATTAAAATATGCCGAAAATTGACTATATATCCAACAATCCAAAAACTTGATAGGTCTTTTTCGGTAGTTGGCTTTGCGTCGTCGCTAAGCCGCACCCTCCGTTGATGGTTCCAATTTTAAGAGATGGCGTGCACGTGCGATCACGTGGTTTCTTGCCATGGAATGTTTTCATGTTGCGCAAGGCAAGCCCGCCGAGCCTCTATCTGCGAGGACGAACGCAAGTTCAATTTAGCGGATAACTTGTTTCGAGGTGCACTTGTCAACATCTTGGCGAGATAACATTGTGGATGTGTACATGCATTTGCCTACGGGCAAAGAGATGTGGGATGCACTTGAGGCCAAGTTCGGAGTTTCCGATCTTCGGCGGTGGTCGTATGTCATGGGCGGTTCTATGACTACAAGATGGTCGATGATCGATTACGTAGTAGAACAAGCTCATGAGATTCGTGCGGCAAAGGAGCTTGAGAATAATAAGTGCGAGTTACCTGACAAGTTTGTGGTGGCGGTATTATCGCCAAGTTACCACCTTCTTGGTCATATTTTGCTACCTCTCTAAAACACAAGAGGCGGGAGTTCGGTGTTCTTGATCTCATTGGTACTCTTGGTGTTGAAGAAAGGCGAGGGCAAAAGATACTCGTGGCAAGAAAGTTCTTCGAGGGAGGTTCTAGTGCCAATTTGGTGCGTAAGAAGAACCCTCGGGCTATCCACAATAAGAAGAAAAATAAGCCTTTTGTCAAGCCCAAGGCCGCTCTTGAATTTAAGAAGAAAGGCAAAGGAAAGGGCATCGCTTTGTGTGCGGTGATTACGGCCATTGGGCTAAGGATTGTCCGCACCATAAGGATAAGCGTAAGAAGTCTCGCCAACATGGTTATTAGTGATCTTTGGAGGAACATCGGGTATGGTAATTATTTACCTACAGTTCTTTCGGTTTGTCAATCACACGAGTGGTGGGTTGACACGGTGCTAATATTCATGTGTGTCTTGATATTTCCTTGTTTTCATCTTATCGAACTGTCGAGGTTGCTCCTTGTTGATGGGGAGCGGATCGCATGCAGCTGTTCATGGTGTTGGTACGGTTGATCGAAGTTTACTTGGGAAAGACCGTCAAACAAGAACGTCAAGCATGTCCCTCAATAAAGAAGAATCTCGTCGTGGATCTCTCTTGTGTAGAGATGGTTTTAAGCTTACATTCGAGTTCAATAAATGTGTCGTGTCTAAGTATGGAACATTTGTTGGTAAAGGTTATGAAAGCGGAGGCTTGTTTCGTTTCTCTTTGATGGATTCCTATAATAAAGTTGTGAACCATGTGTGTAACGATGGTGATGAATCCAATGTTTGGCATTCACGACTTTGTCATGTTAACTTTGGGTGTATGGCGCTTAGCTAATATGAGTTTAATCACGAAATTCACTTTGGTCAAAGGTTCTAAGTGCCATGCGTGTGTTCAATCGAAACAACCTCGCAAGCCTCACAAGGCGACAAAAGAGGCGAGGAATTTGGCACCGTTAGAACTCATTCATTCCGATTTGTGCGAGATGAATGGCGTATTGACTAAAGGTGGAAAGAAATATTTCATGACGCTTATAGATGATTGCACTAGATTTTGCTATGTGTACTTATTGAAAACAAAAGATGAAGCATTTAATTATTTTAAAATCTATAAAGTCGAGGTAGAAAACCAACTTGAAAGAAAAATCAAGCGGTAAGGTCCGATCGTGGGGAGAGTATTTTCAAATGAGTTTACTTCATTTTGTGAGGAACATGGAATTATTCATGAGAGGGCGCCTCCTATTCTCCGAATCAAGCGGGTTGCCGAAAGAAAGAACCGCACTCTAATCGATTTGGTTAACGCCATGTTAGACATTGCGGGACTTTCTAAGGAATGGTGGGTGAGGCTATATTGACCGCGTGTCATGTCACGAATAGAGTTCCTACAAAGAACAAAGAAGTAACACCATTCGAGGAATGGGAAAAGAAGAAGTTGACTCTCTCATACTTGCGCTTTGGGGATGTTTGGCCAAAGTTAACGTGCCAATTGTCAAGAAGCGTAAACTTGGACCAAAACCGTAGATTGTGTATTTCTTGGTTATGCTATGCACAGTGGGTTATAGGTTCTTAATTATAAAATCTGAGTACCGACGTGCGTGTTGGTACAATCATAGAGTCCGAGATGCTACATTTTTGAGAATGAATTTCCTATGAAATGTGATGTACCTAGCTCATCTAGTCAAGAACCTATAATTTCCTTGATTCTTTTGTGCCGATAGAACATGTTGAGCAAACGCTATAGAAAATCACGAGGAGGATAATAATGAAGGTACTCGAAAGAGTAAGAGACAGAGGATTGCAAAATCTTTTGTTGATGATTTCATTGTATACCTCATGGATGACACTCAAGAACCATTGAAGAGGCATATTCTTCTCCTGACGACTCTTGGAAGGAAGCGATGCAGTGAGATGGATTCTATTATGTCTAATGGAACTTGGGAGGTTGTTGGTCGTCCTTATGGGTGTAAACACAGTAGGATGTAAATGGGTTTTCAAGAAAAGCTTAGGCCCGATGGTACAATTGAAAAGTACAAGGCAAGGCTTGTGGCCAAGGGTTATACTCGTAAAGAAGGCGAGGACTTCTTTGATATTTATTCACCGTTGCCCGACCGACCACAATTGAGTACTACTTGCCTTGGTCGCTTCTTATGGTCTTCTCGTTCATCAAATGGATGTTAAGACAGCTTTCCTAAATGGAGAGTCGGAGGAGGAGATTATATGGATCGACCGGATGGGTTTGTGGTAGATGGTCAAAAGGAAAGGTGTGCAAGTTGTTAAAATCTTTGTATGGCCTAAAGCAAGCACCTAAGCAATGGCATGAGAAGTTCGACAGAACTTTGACATCTCTTGCTTTGTTGTGAATGAAGCCGATGATGTGTGTACTATCGCTATGGTGGGGAGAAGGGTGATCTTGTGCTTGTATGTTGATGACATATCGATTTTGGGACCAACCTCAATGTGATTGAGGAGGTCAAGGACTTTCTGTCCAAGAGTTTTGAGATGAAAGATTTGGGAGTGGTGATGTGATTCTTAACATTAAGCTCTTGAGAGGAGGTGATGGTGGGGTTACACTTGTGCAATCCCACTATGTGGAGAAGGTCTTGAGTCGCTTTGGTTATAGTGACCAAGCACGCTTCTACCCTTATGATCCTAGTGTGTTATTGAGGAAAACCAAGAATAACAAGGGATCAATTGAGATACTCCAGTTATTGGCTCATTGATGTATTTAGCTAGTGCTACGAGGCACGACATCTCGCTTCTCGTGAGCAAACTAAGCCGATTTGTTTCAAATCCGGAGATGATCATTGGCGTGCTCTTGAGAGAGTAATGCGCTATCTAAAGGCAACCATGAGTTATGGCATTCACTATCTTTGGGTACCCAAAGGTCTTGGAGGGCTCTGATGATTCAAACCGGATCTCGATCTTGATGAGATAAAAGCCACGAGTGGATATGTGTTCACACTTGGAGGTGGTGTTGTTTCACGAAGTCTTGCAAGCGCACCATCTTAACGAGGTCAACAATGGGCGAACTCACGGCGTTAGATACCGCCACCGTTGAGGCCGAGTAGCCGTGAACTCCTTATGGATTTGCGGTGGTTGAAAAACCGATACGGCTATCCCGATGAACCTGTGATAATCGGTTGTAATTATCAAGGTGAGCAGTTTTAAGGACAACATGAAGTCATCTAGGCATGTTAAGAGCGGTTGAAGTCATCGAAAAGTGAAAAACTCCTGAGTGATAGCACGGACTATGTCCGCATGACTAAGAATCGGCCACCAATTTACAAAGGGTTTATCATGTAATGTGATAGATAGTGCATCGAGTGAGATGGGCACGAGACCCACGTGAGTCATACCACGGTGGTAACATGTTCTATGTGATCGGAGATCCCGTGAAGTAGAATGGTGAAACAAGTCGTTGGTTGACCGGAGGAGACCTTTTACATGGCTCATTTCTTCAATGATGTGCTTCTTTCCTATTCGTATGGCGAGTTGGTTTTACCTTAATGTGATTCGAGTGGCTTATTTAAAGCGAGATGTCGGCCTCAGGACATCTTAGAAGGAACACACCTATATGAGTTCGATCTTGGTCACGATCTATGAGATTTGGGTGATCTCTAGATACTCATGAATAGGCATGGAGTATGACTTATACGCTCAACCGGAGGGATGCTTTATGCACCTAGTACTAGTAAAGGAATTGGGTAAAGCTTGTTCACACAAAACTGTCAATTCAAGGCATAGTCCATTGTTCGGTTGTGGATGAGTGTAACTCCTTTCTAAGTGGATGTTCAACAACGGTCTCCATCGAAATACTAGTATATCAAACAACGGCAGAATCGAGAGCATTTCTCCTGTGCCTTGAAATTTGGTGGGGATTGTTGGATTAATTGGGCTTGGTCCATTTAATTTAGCAATTAATCAAATGAAATTCCTAGGCACACATGGAAAACTATTTAGTACCATATGGAGAATTGAATGGGAGTTACACCACTTTAAAGGTGGAACGTGGTAACCCCTGTGAAGTTGGAGAGAGCCAATGCTGGCGCGCGCGCCGCTGCCGCTCGCCTCGCCACGCCACGCCGAGCCGAGCCGAGCCGAGCCGTGTCGTGCCGTGCGGTGCGGTGCGGTGCGTGCGCAGTGCGTGCGCGTGTGCGCGGCGCGCGAGCGTGTCGGGTGCGGCGTTTTCTTTATCTATTCGAAATCGAAACGCTCGACTCGCGGTAAATGGTATTAACGCCCGGCCGTAACGGTGCGATTACTAGTGGTTTATGGCTGCGATTACTTTCGGTAATGGTTGCGATTACTAGTGACTAATGGTTACCCCGGCTCTTCGCTTTTCTTTGTTACGGAGGGCTCTCTACTCCATACTGTACATAAAGGTTAGTTCTGCTTTTGTTGCTTTATCTCGCAATCTCCGGTCCGAACCTTGCGCGCGAAGGCTCGGGCGGTAGGCCTCGAAACTCCGTCCGTCTCGAGTACCGCACGGGTGAGCGGGCGATCAAGTTTTTGGGAGCGCATTGGCGCGACTACTCATTCTGTGACTTCGTCTTCATCACGGTGGTGAGCGCTCGCGATCTTGCCTCGCGAACATCTTCACGCATCACGCCTCGTCCCGCATCAAGCCTCGATCGACTACATCGAATAGGCCATCATGTCGATCGATGGTAACGGCGCATCCGGTGTCACCGACACGGCCCCGCCCGAGGTATAACTGAACTCTCCTCGATGTATTCATTTACGTGCTGTGAATATGTTAATAGGTCTTTGTTGTTAGCTTGTTCATTAGCGAATATGAATACATGATTGTTGAATCACTCATGCTCTTGTATGTCATGTTATATATACTTAATTTCTGGATTAAAATATACCGAAAATTGACTATATATCCAACACTATGGCTCGATGACTCTCATCTACCCCATATGACTCCGGGACTAATAGGCGACCGTAAAACACACACTAGAGAGCAAACACGTACCTGTCTGCCCAAGGTGGCCCGACCCTCGCTAGATCGCAAGAAGTGAGTGAGCTCAATCTAGTGAGATGAGAAACACTAATAGAGCATCTGAAAGCATAAGATAAGAGTAAGAAGTCTAAGCAACTAGACAAAAGAACCACTCTAACCTATCTTTGGAAGGACTAAACCCAATGCACCCATATGCAATGCAATCGAGAAGGAGTAAGAGCATAATAAATATAGTAAGCGATAAAGCACAAGCTCCCCACAAGCAGTCCATAAGGACAAACCACCCCAAGCTCTCCCATAAGTCGAAACCGAGAGCTATCTAATGGCTTGGTGAAGATATCGCCCAACCGGTGGTCACTCTCCTGGCTGAGCACGATGTCACCCTTCTACATGGTCTCGAAGAAAGTGATATCGATATCAATGTGCTTGGTCCTAGAGTGCGCATCGGGTTCTTAGCAATGCTAATCGCAGACGTGTTATCGCAAAAGAGCGGAACACGATCGATAGCTAATCAAAGTCCCGCAGAGTCGAGACCATCCAAAGCTTGGCTACACAGCCCATGCGACAACGTACTCGGCATCTGCGGTGGGCTGTGCAACACCGGATTCCTCGAAGACCAAGAAACGAGAGAAGTGCCAATGAACTGGCAGTGCGAAGTGCTCTTCCTATCTATCCTGATAGGCAAAGTCTCGCATCCGAATAGGCTCTAAGGGATGAGCAGGATGAGGAAGAGTACCGATACCATAGTCAATGGTAACTCGAAGGTACCGAAGATGCGCTTCACTGCTTTGGCGGTGAGATACGCGAGAGAAGCCTGAAACCGGGCATCATACTTCTGAACTCTTTTTGATCAACTGGCTCGCCGTCCTCATCTGGGTCAAGTGTGGCCGTAGAAGCCATCGGAGTTGACACCGGCTTTCCATCACTTATGTCGAAACGTCTCAGGAGGTCACGGGTGTACTTGCCTTGATGCAAGAAGGTACCATCCCGAGTCTGCTTGATCTGGAAGCCAAGGAAGAAAGTCAACTCACCCATCATGCTCATCTCAAACTCGGTGCTCATGACATCAGAAATGTGAAACTAGAGCATGAGAAGAGCCGCCAAAGATGATGTCATCGACATAGATTTAGGCGAGCAGAAAGTCATTACCAAGCCGACGAATGAACAAGGTCTTGTCAACTTTACCCATCTCAAAATCATGTCTCAATAGATGGGACTTAAGCCTCTCATACCAAGCTCGGGGCTTGCTTAAGTCCATACAGCAGCTTCAGCTTGAAGACATGACTAGGGTATTTAGGGTTCTCGAAACACGGAGGTCATCGACATAGACTTCTTCCTCAATGAAGCCATTGAGAAGGCACTCTTGGCGTCCATCGGTAAAGCTTGAAACCTTTAGAAGGCGCAAAGGCAAGCGAATTCTAATGGCCTCAAGGCGAGCTACAGGGGCAAGGTCTCCTCGAAATCCAGACCCTCAACACAGGAGTACCCACTGCAACCGCCTAGCCTTGTTTCAAATGACTACCCCATCCTCACTTTGCTTGTTCTTGAACACCCATTTGGTCCCAATGATATTGTGACCTCGAGGAGGCTCAACAAGCGTCCAGACCTTGTTTCTCTCGAAACTCTCTGGCTCCTCATGCATGGCATTGACCCAAGACTCGTCAGATAGAGCATGACAAATGTCTTTGGGCTCGAAGGAGGCAACAAAGGCGAGAATGGAGACAAAGAGTGACATGCAGATTTTGAGCGAGTAACTCGCTCAAAAGGTCTCAATGATGCTTTCTGAAGGATGAGATTTTGGATATGTCCGGGAGGTCTGGATGAGATGAAGAAGTGGCCTCTACCTCGTTACTCGACGGGTAGGAGCAGAGCCACTAGCTCGTAAGAAGCGGAAGGTGAGGCGATCACCTCGAGTGCGGTGAAGAAGGCACCTCAAGAGGTGGATGAGGGGCTGGATCGGTGACAACCCTCATCTCCATCATCCTCATCATCCACAAAGATGGTCTCGGTTGCTCTAGTGAACACGAGATATCGGGCCTAGTCCCTGACCGGCCTCATCGAAAGTCACCTCACGTGTTTCTACCATTTGCTAGACTCAGCCTCAGGACCCTATAGGTCCGCCAAGAAGTCGAGTAGCCTAGAAAGAGTCCATCACAAGATCGTGACTCGAACTTATCTAGGTTCCCAGACTTAAGAATAAAACACTTGCAACCAAACACACGAAAATGGGAAACACCGGGCTTTGCATCGTATCTCAACTCATAAGAAGTGCGGTGCAAATGTGCTGAAGAAAACTCGTTGAAACATGGCACGCGGTGGCTATAGCTTCACCCAAAACTTCCATGATGTACAAGTACTCATCAAGCATCGTCCCAGCCATCTCGACCAAGGTACGGTTCTTCCTCTCTACAACGCCATTCTGGCGAGGGACGTATGGAGAAGAGAACGGTGCTCTACACTGTCTCACCACGAAACTCTCAAAGTAGGAATTGTTGAACTCGTGCCATTGTCATCGCGGATCGCTCGTAAGGCACCTGGAAGCTCAACAGAAAGCCTACTAAAAAGACCTCGGAAATGTGTAAACGTCTCATCCTTTGAGGCCAAGAAAAACACCCAAGAATACCTCGAGAAGTCATCGACTACGACAAGAACATACCACTTCTCTCCGACCGCACTCGAGTTGGTCCAACCGTGTCCATATGGAGCAAACGTCCCGGTGCATCCGTCATAGTCACTTGTATCGAGGGTGAGCGGCAACCATCTTGCCGTGTCTTAGGCATGGAGCGCAAACAAGTTCTTTGACCATCTTGAGTTTCGGCGGACCACGAATGAGATCGTGGCCGCTAACTCGAGTCAAATGGTCAAATCAATATGACCAAGTCTCCTATGCCGAAGGAAAGGTCGCGGGACTCGGAAGCAACCAAACACCGGAGAGGATCACGGAAGACTCAATAAAATCAGCACGAAGATCCTCCCATAACGAAATCCATAAACCGGACTACAGAAGAATCAACGATTTTACTGCGTTTTTCTTAAAACTTACCTCGAAACCGTCATCGTAAGGTGAGAAACCGAAAGCAAATTGTAATGCGTTTACTCACCAAGGCAACATCTTTTAAAACAAATGAGTCATTAGCGCTACGGTACCTTTGGCGATAATGCGCCCGCACGAAGAGTCTCCAAAGGTGATAGTCTCATCACACGAAGCTCGGCTAGGAAGAAAACCAACGTGAATCTCCGTCATGTGTCGTGAACACCCGAGTCTACGAGCCAAACCTTTCCTTCCCCGCCTGCGAACACGAAGTCAAGCAGAGTAAAGTCTCGATCTTGGGATAAATCGAGAATAGATTTTGGAACCCAATCTTGAGTCACACGTCGAGCAGAAGAAGTAGTCACACACGACTGACCTCACCCTATGCTCTCCGTCGCTCAAAGAAGCAGAAGGTATGTGGACAGACCTGAAGCTGTTGCTGGGTCCGACTGCTACGGACGAGCGAGTCGATGCACCAGCAACAGGCTGATCACGCCGCGGTAGGCATCTCGATGGGAAAATGAGATCTACCCTCGGGGCGGAAGTCACGACCGAGGGAGCACGAGGACCAAAACGAAGACTCGGAAAAACCAAGTCCTCGGTCTTGCCCAAAGCTACCAACAATAGCAAACCTAGACCTCGTGTTGGTCTTAGGTGCACTCAAGGTCCAGGCTGACCACGAATCGCCTAAGAGACTCAACACGGTCTCTTGGCGCGATCTTGGCGGCTTGAAGCAATGATCAAATAAATGTCCATCCTTCGGCTGGAAGGTGCAATGATACCGCCCGAGGGGAAGGCAAGCGGTGAAATCACCTTGTCGTCGAAATCCCTTGGACAAAGCCCGATTTAAATTGAACTTTCTTGTTCTTGGCTTGACCTCAAACACACTGCTGACTACAGGTCTGAACACGACGGTGGATGCTTCCTCACATCCTCATGAAAATCATATCCTAGACCTTTATGGAATCTGGAAATCTTAGGCGGTCTAGAATAAGGTTGAGCTTCTTCTTGCCTCCTACAAATTTCTCGAGAGTGTTCATAAGATCCGACACTCCGAAAAGAAATGCAAGAAGAGCGGGAGAAGAAGAAGGAACAACAGGAGGAGAGGAAGAAGAACCAAGCGAAGAAGAGCGAATAGCACGTCGTATTTTTCCTTATGCACGGCCACCTCAACCTTGAGGGCTTCACAGGATACAGGGGCAGCCTAATCCTAGCCATTTGGTTCTCGTAACTCTTCCTAAACGTCTCTACCATGTCCTTATCCTTTTCCAACACTTGACCTGAAAGCACAAGAAGGATGTGATTTTCTAAAGGTCCTTAGTTAGCTTCACACATTTTTCATCTAAGGCAATCAAATCAGATTTTAGTTTATTACAATTTTTGCATGGTGAGCTAACGGATCCTTAGAAGCATCTTGAGCCATTTTCTTATTATCATCAACAAATTTTTGAAACTGTTTGGAGACATGATTCAAGTTCAAGATAAGTTTGGGACAATTTGCATATGAAGTAATAGGCTCAAGTAGAGCGACTTGTAATTCAACAATTTTATGATCTGCCGTTTAGGTTCATCTTCAAATTATTGCAACTTTCACAAATCTCGGGCGGATCGAGCAACATGGTATAAAGACCTCTAAAAGCATTGTCCTTATCCTCACATGAGGTGCAAGAAATAGTCTCAACAGTGAAGATGAGGCAGAGCTATCCTACTCATCTCAAGCTCAAGAAGAAGACTAATGTTCTCCACCTTAACAATGTCTAGTTCGGAGGACAAACTATCATGCGAGGTCCTTAACTTCTCCATATCTCCAAGCAAAGCGGGGCATGTATCACATTCATCACGGAGGGAGCGATATAAGTAAAGTAAGCTCCGTGACAATCTATCTACTTCCTTCTCCAACTCGCTACATCTAGCTCTAGATCTAGCATGAAATCCTCCTAACTTAAGAAAAGCTTCATTGAGTTGATCATAGGAGGACATACCTCGTCGGTCGAATAGAGCTCCACATCACGATCTAGCCCTCAAGGGCCATGAAGCACATGCCGAGAAGTCGTCGCCGCCATTCTTGCGTTCTTGATCTCCGTCCTGTCGTCGTCGCTCCATCCCTCCACCTCGGCCGAGGTCGAGGTCGTCGAAGGTGGTGAGGACGCTGGAAGAGTTTCTTGGCTTTGCCAAAGTTGCGAACGTCTTCTTGCCTTGCGTCCCGAGCTGGAGTCTTCTTGTTGCGGTTCTTGTCGGTGTAGTCGTTCTTGCCGAACCGCCGTAGTCGTTCTTGCCCTTCTCCGCCTTGGGCGGTTGCAGAAATGTGGTTGGGGCCACCACACTCAAGCAAATCATAGGACCTCCTCTTTTACCATCCTCCTCCTCTTGTAGGCATGAGAAAATCTACGCGCTAGGAGGGCTAGTCGTTCGTCCATGAAGTCGCTCTAGCGATCATCAGTTATGTCACAGAGAGAAGCAAGGGAGAATCCACATATCGGCTCAGTAGAAGAAGATCCAGAAGCGGGATCAGTGACTAATGCCATCGATTGTGACTTCGACCGACGAGAGACTATGTCAATCTCGTGAGTCTTGAGGCGCGAGTAAAGCGCATCAAGAGTCAGGGTCGAGAGGTCCGTGGTATCCTTGATGGTAGTCACCTTCATCTCCCAAACCCGAAGATCGAGTGCAGAAAGCATTTGTCGGCGTTATCCGAGTCGGAGTATGTGAGACCGACGGCTCTGAGGTTGCTCAAAATCTTGTGAAAGCGAGAAAAGCACTCGTCGAGGGACTCGCCGACAAGCATCTCGAATTTGTTGTATTCGCTTGAACCGGTCTGTCGAACCGTCTTGATCGGGTGGTGCCCTCATGGTATGCATCGAGGGTCACCCGGATGTCGTGAGCTGACGACGGTGAGAGATGCGATCAAATTAACTCGCTCAATCCACGAATGATGATATTCCTTGCCTTTGCATTTGCCTCAACATCGACCATATTCCGGCATTGATGTTCTCATCGGCGAACAACAAATTGGATTTTCACCTTCCGCGGATGGCATACCCACGAGCCTCGGATGTATGTTTCCATTCGGCTCTTCGGAAAAGGGTAATCCGGCCATCAAAGATGGGCGGCAGGTGGAATACTTATCTGTTGCCATGGCTCTTTGAGACCGGTTAAGATCTATGAAGAAGAGCTAACCGGCTCTGATACCAATTGTGGGACCGAAATGGCAACAGAGGGGGGGTGAATGGTGCCTTCAAAAATAACCCCAAAGTACTCGAAGAATTTCTTCTCCTATAGATATGGAAGCTATGAAAAGAAAAGCGGATACTCTTTAAAAGCATTAACAAGACCGACGAAACTCAAAAATATTGATCGGATACCCGAAGAGTTTCGTAAAATTGGTCAACGAGAGGAGAGGCGTTCGGACCGACCGAAGAAAAAGAAAAGTCGTTCGGACCGTCCGGTGATCAACCCACCAACGATAGGATCGGTCCACACGTTCGATCGGTCAAGAGCGCGTGCGATCGAGCAAAGGGACTATCGAACGGTAGAAACAGAACTGCGATCCAGCGGTGCAGTAGTTCCTTCCGATCGTATTTGGCGATTGACCGCTTCCACTACCGTTGATCAACCGAACCGAAAGACCAAGAGAAAATGAGATCGAACGGTTATCGTCGCTCCCGACAGAAATGGCCGATCGGACTGGGCGAACGAAACAAGCGATCGAACGGCTTTCGTTGCCCCCGAGCGAAGTGGCCGATCGGACTGGCCGATCGGACAGGCTTCTCAGATCCCGATCGGACGACGCGTTTTGCTCACGAGAGAGGTGGCCGATCGGACTGGGCGATCGAACAGCCTTCTCATATGCAGAGAAAGGAAATCAAACGCCTCTCCTTGCTCCCGATCAAAATGACCGATCAGACTGGCCGAATCGAGCAAAGAAAAACACGACAGAGAAAGAACCGAAAACTTCAAGCAAGAAACAGAAATACCCAAGAAAAAACTGAAATCTTGCGGGAACCAGATCAAAACCCAAATTGCTTGCCAACCTTGAATCCTTGGGACAAGAAACTTTGAGGAAAGCTAAAGGAAAGCTTCTGGGAGACAAGTTTCAAGCCAACACAGAGAAGGAACAAAGTAACTGGAAAATACAAAGGGTTGCCCAAGAAATCAAAATTCTATTCCTACTCTGATCTTTTGGCTAAGAGATTTTGCAGATATCTTGGCAATAGATACCGACTCTCAACCCAAGATTCAAGCCATTACAGAGAAGGAACCAAGATTTGAGGCAAAACCCTAGAAATGAGCAGAAGAACAAAGAAAGCCCAAAATACCAAATCTGAGATTGAAACTTGATTTGCTCTTGGGAAAACTTGATCAAATGATCTTGAGGCACTATCCCATCATGGAGCAGCCCGTTTTACACCTCAAGGGCAAGAACCACCAGAAATAGCAAATCTCAGAAATCAAGAACAGAGGACATGGAAGGAAAAAGAGTGCACAGGAAAAACACTTCAGCTTTTCATTCCAAATCGAAAGATGAGTACAAAGGAGTCCTGATACAAGAGAACATCTGAACAAGATAAAAGATTACAATACTCTCAACTCATCTCTCCTCTCAATCCTCAAAATCACCAAGAACTCTCCATAGTTCTTGGGAGGAACACATGACAGAAGAGATAACGTGGGGACAACATCAATCCTCAACAACTCTCCACCCACTAAAGACTAAAGCCAAACAACCTCTCAAAGGTTCTTTTGACTCTATCTAACCCTAACTCTCTCAAGTGTCCTACCTACCAAGGAGACATCCCTCCTTATATAGGCGCCGGCTAACGGGCCGCAAACCCGTTACGCTAGATAAAATCCGAACGGAACCCGCTCCCGCTTGTGCAGCCTTGCGAAATTACCCTTTCGCCCCTCGTGCACCTTTCGAAGCTTCCACGCCCTTGCCTGCACGCCTCGCAACCACTTGAGTCCACGCCGTCTTCGACACATTACGACCGTTTCGACCTCGGCCCACCGCGCCTAGTCCGGTCCCACCGTGTCTCGCCACGACTCCGCCTCGGCGCCCTGCGACCACACGACAAGAAACACGTCAAATAGCACCGCCGACACATGAAAGCGTAAATAGAGATCAAACACAGCCGAGTCATCGAATATGCAACCTAAACCCATACGACTAGGTTCGACCAAGTCCGACCGAGTCCGTTACGCCACGCAACGTCTAGGTCCGAACAAGCCGACTCAAACTCGACTTTTCATAAACGATGTCAATTACTCATCATACACAACGGGATGACCTCCACATGGTCTCTCAGTACAAAGATGTATCAAGATCTTAAAGAAAGGTACATGTGGTCGGTGAAGAGAGAAATTGCTGAATATGTAGCCTTGTGCGATGTATGCCAACGAGTTAAAGAGAACATCGAGACCTGACTCCTGCAACCTTCTGAGATACCAGTGGAAATGGGAAGAAATTGGAATGGATTTTATAACTGGATTTCCAAGAACTAAGCGTGATATGATTCAATTTGGGTTATTGTGGACCGACTGACAAAGGTCGCACATTTCATTCCAGTAAAGACCACTTATTCAGGAGATAGACTCGCAGAAATATATATGTCAAGAATTGTGTGCTTGCATGGAGTTCCAAAGAAGATTGTGTCAGATCGAGGATCTCAATTCACCTCAAGATTACAGCGAAGCTTCATGAGATTTTGGGCACTAATCTAAATTTCAATCTGACATATCATCCCGGGCCGATGGACAAGCGAGAAAGAGTGAATCAAATCTTGGAAGACATGTTGAGAGCCCTGCTTTGGCAAGTAAAGCAAGTTGGGATCAAAGTTTACCCTATGCGAGAATCTTCTTATAATAATAGTTATCAATCCACCCTCTGACGATGTCTCCGTTTGAAGCTTTGTATGGCAGAAAATGCAGGACACCGTTGTATTGGAAAGAAACTTGAGAAGGACAAGTGTTTGGTCCAGATGTGTTAAGGCAAGCAGAAGAGCAAGTCCGTCGATTCGTGACGATTAAAAACAAGACAAATAAGACGAGAAAAGTTATCACGGACAATCACGGAGAGCATTAGAATTTGTACACGGAGATCATGTGTCCGAAGGTTTCACCTCTCAAAGGATCGTCGTTTCAAGTTCTTTGGGAAGCTTGCTCCAAGATTCGTTGGACCATTTCTGTGGTAGCAAAAGGAGAAGTTGCTTATCGCTTGGAACTTCCACCTCGGTTGTCAAGTGTGCTAACGTCTTCCATGTGTCCCGATTAAGAAAGTGACTCAGAGTGCCAGAAGAGCAAATACCTTTAGAAGAAGTATCTTTGAAGGAGGACCTATCATATCCAGAGTATCCAGTCAAAATTTTGGATGAAGCGAGCAATGCAGTACAAGAAGCAAGAGCATCAAATTACGTAAAGTGCGGTGGAGTAATCATACGTAATCGAAGCAACTTGGGGCGTGAAGAAGACCTAAGAGCGAGTTCCACGATCTTTTTCCCAGTCGTCCAATCTCGGGTTGAGATTCACTCTAAGGGGTAGGTTTGTAACATCCCAAATTTTGAGTTTTGAAAAATTAAATTCAAATTAATTATTTTGAAGCAATTGGCTTTTCTTTGGATTTTTCTGGGCTTATCTGGAGTTTATTTCAAAGTTTAAAACAAGAAAATGTATTTTAAATATTTTATAAAAGCCAAAAAGTGATCATTTTATTTTTCCTAACCTTCCCAGAATTTTTAAACAAATTTTGAGAATTTTCTCGAATTAAAAATTAATTTTAAAAGATAAAAGGAATTTTCAAAATTATTAAAAGCAAATCTGAAAATATAAATATTTTAGTAAGTCTAAATTGTTTCAGAAATATTCTATAATTTTTCTGGAATTTTAGATATTATTTATTATTTTTCTAAGCAATTATATAGTTTCTAGTATTTTAAAAATCTAATCCGAAAATAAAATCAATTAAATCTCAGGTCATACGTGTTGCTAATCTGACGGCGATACCCCTTCGTTGGATTTAATCCAAGCCACACCTCTTCATTTAAATCCAACGGCCGCGATTTATCCACTTGCCACGTGTCGATCAACGGCCGTGCCTTCACTCTCCATAACTCTCTCTTTCTCTCATGACATGTGGGCCCCACATGTCATATGTTTCTTCAACCTCACCTTCTTCCTCCTCTAGCTCTCTCTCTCCACCATTGTTGCCGAATTAAAAGCTTTGAATCGGCCGTTTCTTTCGCTTAAACTTCCATTGATTGCGGAATGAAACCCCTAATCACTCCTCCCTAATGCTTGACTGTTTTCCCATTTTAAATCCCCTCCACTACCGAAATTTTCGCCTCCTCTTTACCTCATGCCGCCGGCCATTCCCCTCCCTTTCTCCTATAAAAAGCCCCCGGGGGAGAGCTCCTTCCGCATCCCCGCACCTTCCCCTATTCTCTCCACCTATCGCGCCTCCCAGTGCCCTCTGCATGCCGCCGCCAGCTCCACCGCCAGGCCTCCTCTCTCGCCTGTAGCCTCCCTCCCGTCGCTCCCGCCCCATGCGCCATGTGAGTCTTGTATACCTCCCTTGCCATCCGCCACTCATGCCCGCCTCAGGCCGTCGGCCTGCATGCCGCCGCCCGTGCCGCCTGTCTGTGTGTCGTGTGGCCGCCTCGGCCGAGCCGGCGCGTGGCGCCATGTGGCGCATGCGTGGGCGGCGCGTGGCGCCACGTCGGTGAGTCGCCACCTCGGCACGCGACCACCGGTCCGTGGACTCGGTCCACGGTGGACGGGACCGGCGTCGCCGATAATTTCAAATTTCAAATATTTGATGATGTCATAATTATAATTTTCAAGACAAAAATAAATCGGAAAATCGTTCTTTCTTTTCTTTCAATTAAAATTTCCGAAGCCATATCTTTTCCGTTTAACTCCGGTTTGACCGTTCAAATTTCTAAATTTTCTAAAATCATAACCTATCTAAATATACATTCTTTTTCAATTTTTGAATTTTATTTGATTTTATGGGTATTTATTTGCTTTGTTGCTTTGTCTTTTCGGCGTAGAATCAGGCGTCGTAGAAGACTTTCCGATCTGCAACAAGAGAATCAGAACTCACACACGAAGGCAAGTCTCCTTTGAACATCTTGAACCTATGTTTAAGAAATGTTTTAATTATTTTAAATTAATGCATTGCTATGTTACATAAAATGATAATTCTTGTTTTAGAAATATTAGTTACTCCAACTATTGTTATACCCTCATTTAACGTTGAATGCCATGTACCTTTGACACCCTAGGAATTCCTTGGTCTCAATAATGAGATTATTATATAACTTTGGTAAACATTATGCAGGTAGTAGAAAGCTTAGTCATGCTACATAAACTTTTGTAACATTAGATTGGGAAAATATTATGTCTTTGATTTAGACTTTTGTTTACGAAATTTAGTGGCGATTGATGTTGCCTTGAATCTTTAAAATAAAATAAAATGTGAGAGTTGGTTTAGGCGGGGACGGTAAGTTTGGTTTGGTGCGATGCACGAGAACTTGTAATGTGTATGTTCCGCCCTAGTCAATTAAGGACCGACGATTGTGTTTGTCGGGCCCGAGCACTACTGGTACAACCACAAGTCTATATGGGTGCGACCTGGTGACTAACACAATAGTTTAGTTTAGGTACCACCGATGGAAAGTGAATGCCGGGTGTCTTGGTTATTCACGATGAGGGACAGGTTTCTTGTACTCATACGGCAGAGAGGGGCTTGACTGGGTGGTTTAACCCTTGGTGGTGAAACCTCGTGGTGGTGTCTGCTGGGACGGAGTAAGGTAAAAGCTTTATGATATGTTATCGGGTCTCATGCCTAAGGAAGCATGTTGGCTATTAAGATGACTTATCTCTTGTGGGTAAAATTGCACAACCTCTGAGTGTAAAACTATTGAATAAGCCGTGCTTACGGTCAAGGGCGAGCAAGGAATGCATTCACATGGTAGATCATTGTTTTGGTTTTAAAATAAAGATTTGGGAACAGGAATGGTTGGAACTCCGGGGTGGTCTGGCAGTTGTAGCCGATGTGGGTGGTGTAACCCGTTTTCTTGAACTATGGCGGTTAATCGGTTGTTTAGTTTGGGTGGTTTAACCTGTGGTTTGAACCTTAGCGATTATAACCGAGAACCTAGTGTTGGTGGTTGTAACCTTCACTATTTAACTTGATAGATTTTGTTGAAACCATCACCTTGCTAAATACATGCCTTTAAAAATAATTAATGGTATTTGAAATGAAATGTGGCTTTGTGCAAAAGAACCATATAACCCTCCTTTGATTTAAACCACCATCTATTGCATTTTCCCAAGACTTGCGAGTACTTTATGTACTCACATACTACATTAAAATAATACCCTCAAGATGAACCTTCGAGTATGAAGCTCAAGATGGAACCTTCGACTACGGGCGTTTGGATTCGACGAAGGCTTCAGGGAGTTCTAGCTTTGTTGACGCTCTTGCTCATCCTTCGATAACTCTTGGGACCACTTTTCTCATGGCAGAATATTGGAGCATTTGTTGGCCTTCTTCGTCACCTTATGCAAGATCTGGTATCCCCAACGCCTTATTGTGGGGCGGAAAGTCAAGATCATGGACCGAGATTCTTGGTCGATGGAGGTATTCTCCGATGCACGGAAGGAGAATTCAACCTCCACATACCCTATCGAACATCCTCGATCGACAGGCTCAGACGTATCCAGGATGCGCCTCGTCTGCACTAAGCACTTCGGGATTCATATGATATCCGCGACAGACGCCTGCCCAACCTCTCGAGCAGGATGTAGATATCCGTAACGATCAAGATGTCCATGCAGACCCTTGACTCGTCGTGATCAAAACGGGCGATGTCACCACACACGCCCGCCTTTGAGGAGATTGACACCCGACGCCTCTCTTCCGCCTACCAGCACTGAGAAGATCCGTGCTCACTTATCGCGCCCGCCAGACGAGTTCGACCGAGACGATCGCCTAGTTAGGCAAAGCCTGTCTCGAGACTACGACACCGCTTCACTCACTACTGGCCGCCCCCGAACCATCACCGACGACAGACCCAGCATCACAATCACACAAGAAGAGTGTGCGGCGCCTAGTCCGCGTTCGACATCGACGCCGAGATCCTGAGACGCAGCCTGTTCGCTCTCGCCCGTCGACGTCTTCCAGCCAGAAGCTTGTCTCATCTCGAATGGCTCCAGTAACGCCCCACCGAGTGTGGAGTCACTGCAGGTCGCCACCACGTGGAGACCCTGAGAGGATCCGAGAGACCTCGAGGATTATCCGAGATCACAGTGATCAGCAGCAATCCAAACGCTCACCTCCCAGAACGCCCATGTCATGTTGGCGTACAGACGGATCCAGCATCATCGAGCCAGTGCATCCAGTGCACCCACATTCCGCAACACCATCAGTGTCACCTTCCTCCGTCATGTGTGTCTTCAGTGCACCACCTGACACCACATTTGTTACCCTCACATCTCACGCCACGTCACTCCTTATCTTCATCGTCAGACGAGCACATCATGGCCACCGACAAGCCACTCACCTCAACGAGAACATGCGCCAGCCGCCTCCCAGCATGAACAAATGGTCATGCACCGCGAATCGCTGCCTCAGCCTGCTAGACAGCGCAGCCCAGCACTGCTCTCAGCACCTGCCAGTCAGTCGAGACCATTGATGAGATGCATCCAACCTAGCGGCAGATCCACGGGAAGCGCACTGACAGCACGGAGAGGAAGCGACCGCCCGCAACGACACGAGTTGCAGCGATGTCGCTTCATCACCAGCGAACCCGCAGCGAGCCAGCGGGGCGTCACCATCGTGCAGACCACTGTGCACATTTCACGGAGAGCCTTCAAGATCACACAGTTCCCATCGGAGTAATGGAGATGAAGAGAATGGAATTCCATAACCCTGAAAGCAGTGAACACGCACGTAGTATCGAAAGCACGGTTCATCAATCATCTGTGCAGCGCTCAAGATGTTGACCGATGCGCAAAGATCGGGCGCAGGACTTGAACTCGTCTCGCTGCGCAGTTTGAGCTCAAATGACTTCATCCTCAGCACATGAGAACACACGTCATAAGAGGAAGCTCAACGTCCCGATGCGAGGTCCCGGCAAGAGCTCGTCATCCAGTGGTGCATCAGCCCACGCACTGGTTAACGTCAGCCGAGATTCACCGCCTGCTGGAGCTGACCTTCCTCGACCAACACGCTGGCGTCAACAGTAACAAGATTAGCTGGTCGAGTGCAAGAAATATAACTGCAAGCACACGTCAACAGAGTGACACCAGCCAGCACCGCTCGCCAACCGGGACCACCCGCCCGTAGTCTCACCCTTGACAAGATCGCGGAGCACCCGCGACTCAGTCAAAGAAGGAACGCAGGGCACAACATGTTCGCAGCAGGCCCGCCCAGTGCGTTAACACAGCACGACTGATCAAGCAGCCATGTCATCCGCACCCATGAGTCGATTACTGACCGTGCCAGTCGACATAATCGACGTCAAAGATTGCGAAGATGACACCGGGATGCCACCCGACAACGAACGAGGCCAGTCCGGCGACAGCGTGTCCCAGAGCCAAACCACATTACCAACGGAGTATTCCCAGCTAATCCACTAACAGACCCGTCCAGACGGTAACACTGGCATGATTGCCAACCGCAGCGACTAGCGGCGATAGATCAGCACAGTCACTTCATTCATCCCAGCGAATTGCGAGGTCACCATCTCCGTCATTGCCTGAATCAACGAGCCTGAAACAGAACAGGGCCCGAGTGTATAGCCAGAATTATTCGTGATGACTGCACCCGCCAGACAGGCGTTGAACCTGTCATTGGTTCCAGCACCGAACGGTTCCCATTTCAAGAGACCCATCCTGATGTTCCAAGAATGATTTGGCCGAGCAGAGCTGAGGAACCCATGAGGTTCATACAGCTCCGCTTCAAGCACGCGATTTGTGCGACAGTGACGTCAGTGTGATTGGCATCTCGGACGACGCCGACAGCTACAACGTGTCTGACGTTCAGACAGATGATTAGCCTGATCCTGTGCGATCATGTGTCTTCCATTGACCGGTCGCATCAGCCCAGCGACCAGATGCATCAACAATACAGACACGCTCACCTCGACATGGACCCACAGCACCTTGAGTTGACGCGTCCGACGACCGCACTTTGCTGAACCGATGAACAGTGTTCATGGAGCATTTGAGACATTGTCGACCTATCGAGACCTGCATCCCGAACGACCACTGCATCCGAGATGCCGATGAGAGCACCGTTCTCAATCGCATGTCACGTTTGGCGAGCCTGGCCGCCAGCTTCTGGCCCAGCGACTCCCCGCACGATCCAGCATCAGCAGCACGCATCACTCGACATTCCCAACCTGTCAGTAACAGATCGAGCTCGTTCAGCAGACATCGCCGCCCACAGCGATTTTCAACCGTGCATCTTCAGCCAAATAGTGTCTAACAGGAGGTTCGATCGAGTTAGACCAGGAGAGCCAACATCCCAGATCACACAGTTGCCACACTCCAGACACAGATTTGAGGTATTCCGCGACGTTTCCGATCAGCAGCCTGGGCCGTGCCTGACGCAGACAGCGAGCGCGCAGCATGCCCGCAGCCACGCCCATGAGCGGTACCGATCCCACCACGACGATAGTCGTCGCCAGCATGCCCCAAAAACGGAGCTGACCTGCTCAGCGACGCTGATACTGTGCACCGACTGTCCAGCCCCGACATATCATCTGACATGACCAATTTGATGGCTCAGAGCCGACAGCGACGTGACGCTGAACCGTCATCCGCAGCGGCCGATCGTCAGCCCGATGTCTGCTGCAAACATCGACTGTTCAATCACCACGAAGCTCAACCCGCCATCTCCAGCCAGCAGAGGATCTCAGCTTGATGTTCCCACTGCCCCACCATCAAACACAAACAAAAACAGACAACATACATGATCATCCATGAACAGCAGCGTGACTGCAGACGAGCATAACTGATTCCCTGGGAACAGATCCTGCACTGAAATAGTCATATTAACAGCCAACGAAAGTTAATCATCCCAGAGTCATGAACAAGATGCCAAGGTCAGCTGTGGCACAAAGATGCACCATCCAGCCAGCAGCACATGGTCCGCCAGATGTAGTTCAGCGTACATTCAGATCCAGTCATGACCGCCTGAATCTGGCCCTGTAGTGGAATGGGAAGACTGGATCGGGATTTTATAACCCACAATCTACAGATGGAGATCATTCTGTCAGGACCGACGACAACGATATTCCGACCAGCATCACTTCATTCGTGATAGACTGCGATACCATATACATGCCTGACAGGTGTTGCATGAGTTCAAGAACAGTCACGATCGAGATCCACCACCGTCGACCGCGTCACGATCATGCAGACTATCCGACCAAATTCTCAGCGCGATATCATCCCCGCACGCGATGTCAAACGTAAAGAGTAACAACATCGAACATACGCTGAGAGCCGAGCTTGCAATAAATGCAGTCGTCAGCTTACCCACGCAGAACCTTCCATCAGCCACAGTGGTCAATCCCGCCCGCTGGAGCAAGCGCTGAGCCAGGCGGCGTATGCGCAGATCATTGCATTGAAGAATCGATCGAGCAGTCTGGTCCAGCCAGCAGCAGAAGTCCCGTCTCGAACCGACCAGATGAAACGACGTAGTTGCGCGACACCGCCGAGCATTAGATTGCACCGGAGATCATCATCGCATCGCGGCCTTCACCTTCTGGACGTCGCTTCGACGCTATCGGGAAGCTTGAGCACTGCTGATTCATGGTAGGCAGCAGTTGCCGGAACTTCCACCTCGGTTGTCAAGTGTGCTAGCGTCTTCCATGTGTCCCGATTAAGAAAGAGCCTCGAGTGCGGAGGAAGAGCAAATGCCTTTGGAAGAAGTATCTACGAAGGAGGACCTATCATATCCAGTATCGGTCAAAATTTTGGATGAAGCGAGCAGCGTACAAGAAGCAAGAGCATCAAATTACGTAAAGTGCGGTGGAGTAATCATACTGAATCGAAGCAACAGGGGCGTGAAGAAGACCAAAGAGCGAGTTCCCGATCTTTTCGGTTCGTCCAATCTCGGGTTTAGATTCACTCTATGGGGGTAGGTTTGTAACATCCCAAATTTTGAGTTTTGAAAATTTAAATTCAAATTAATTATTTTGAAGCAATTGGCTTTTATTTGGATTTTTTCTGGGCTTATCTGGCTTTTATTTGAAGCAATTAATTATTCAAAGGTCTTGTTTGTGCACACTTGACAACTGAGGTTGTGCACTCTGAGGCACTTTCTTAACTGGGACACATGGAAGACGTTGTGCACTTGACAACCGAGGTGGAAGTTCCAACCGATAAGCAACTTCTCCCTTTTGCTACCACAGAAATGGTCCAGCGAATCTTGGAGCAAGCTTCCCGAAGAACGTGGAAACGACGCATCCCTTTGAGAGGTGAAACCTTCGATACACATGATCTCCGGTACAAATTCTAATGCTCTCGGTGATTGTCGCATAACTTTTCTCGCCTTGTTTGTGCTGCTTTTAATCATCTGAATCGACGGACTTGCTCTTCTACTTGCCTTAACACATCCGGACCAAACACTTGTCCTTCTCGCTTTCTTTCCAATACAACGGTGTCCTACATTTTCGCCATACAAAGCTTCAAACGGAGACATCTGAGAGGTCGGATTGATAACTATTATTATAAGAAAATTCGCATAGGTAAACTTTGATCCCAACTTTGCTTTATTTGCCAAAGCACAGGCTCTCAACATGTCTTCGAAGATTTGATTCACTCTTTACTGCTTGTCCATCGATGCTGGGATGATATGTCAGATCGAAATTTAGATTAGTGCCCAAAATCTCATGAAGCTTTCGCCGTAATCTTGAGTGAATTGAGATCCTCGATCCGACACAATCTTCTTTGAACCCATGCAAGCACACAATTCTTGACATATATAATTATGCGAGTCTATCTCTGAATAAGTGGTCTTCTTGGAATGAAATGTGCGACCTTTGTCGATCGGTCCACAATAACCCAAATTGAATCATATCCCTGCCTTAGTTCTTGGAAACCAAATATAAAATCCATTCCAATTTCTTCCCATTTCCACTGGTATCTCAGAAGGTTGTAGGAGTCCAACAGGTCTCGATGTTCGCTTTAACTCGCTGGCATACATCGCACAAGGCTACATATTCAGTAATTTCTCTCTTCATACCGGACCACATGTACCTTTCTTTAAGATCTTGATACATCTTTGTACTTCCGTGGTGAATTGAATATCCGGATTCATGAGCTTCCTTCGAGATTAACTCTTTATTTCCTTCTTCTGCACAAGAATTCTTTCCCAAACCAAAGGATACCTTCTTCATCTTCCTCGAAAACTCGGTGCTTTTCCTTTCTTCATATTTTCTTTGATATCCTTAACATATTTATCCTCTTTTGAGCTGCCTTGATTTGATCTTGTAAGGTTGGTAACCTCCAAAGTAGCTAGGAATCCCTCCTCTACTACTTCTATTAAGCCGTTGAAACTCTTCATGAAGTGCGGGTCTTGAACTTGTATCATCAAGTTATTACAATAACTTTTACTCGCTTAAGGCATCGGCTACAACATTAGCCTTTCCGGATGATAGTGGATTCCAACATCATAATCCTTTATCAACTCAAGCCATCTGCTACTGCCTCAAATTGAGGTCAGTGGGTAAATATATACTTGGTGCTTTTGTGATCCGTGTAAATTTCTGGCGATTCTTGATCAAATAATGTCTCCATATTTTAGAGCATGCACTGCAGACTAGCTCTAAATCATGAGTCGGATAGTTACGCTCATGAGGGCGAATCGCCTTGAAGCATAGGCTACGACCTTTCCTTCTTGCATCAAAACACGGCCCAAACCACGCCTTGAAGCATCACGAATACCTCAAAATCCTTTCTAATATCGGAAGTGTTAACACTGGTGCAGATGTTAATCTCTTTTTCAGTTCTTGAAAACTTTCCTCACAAGATTTACTCCATTCGAACTTCTTCTCCTTCTTTAGCAACCGGTGAGAGGTCTTGCGAGTTTGGAAAATCCTTCTATAAAGCGTAGTATCTGCTAGACCCGTAAAACTTGATCTACATTACTAACTTGGGTTGTGTCCAATTGAGTACGTCTCATACCTTTGCCGGATCTCTGAGACCTCCTCGCAGAAATCACATGACCCAAGAAAGCTACTTTCTTCAACCAAAACTCACATTTGCTAAACTTGGCATACAGTTGATGCTCTCTGAGTTTTTCCAAAACTATCCTCAGATGTTCTGCATGATCTTCCTCATTCTGGGAGTAGATCAGAATGTCATCAATAAATACAACAACAAACTTATCCAAATACTCCATGAACACTTTATTCATCGTTCATAAAGTATGCAGGGCATTGGTCAATCCAAAAGACATTACAGTAAACTCATCGGTCCATATCGAGTGGAAAATGTCGTCTTTGGTATATCTTCTCGATCTAATCTTCATTTGATGATATCCCGACCGGAGATCAATCTTGGAGAAGACACATGATCCTTTAGCGATCAAACAAATCATCTATCCCGGCAATGGATACTTGTTCTTAATCGTCGCGTCATTCGTGGATCGTAATCCACACATCTGAAGATCGCCATCCTTTTTCTTCACTAAATGTACTGTGCACCCAAAGGCGAAGAACTTGGTCTTATAAAACCTCTTTCTTGCGGTTCCTCAATCGCTTCTTAACTTCACCAAATCATTTATGGACATCCTAGGGTCTCTTGGAAATCGGACCATTCCTGTACTAGATTAATGACAAATTCAACTTCTCTCTCGCGGCATTCTCGGCAAATCTTCCGGAAACACATCCGGGTATTCCTTTACTATTTGCACTTTTCGAGTTATTCCTTTCAATTTGTTCAACCCACAACTATTACGAGAAGATGGCTTTGACTTGTACCTCACTTGAATTCCTTGAGTTGGTAAGAGTAATGGCACGATTGGCACAATCTATCGCCTTTATACTTGGTTAACCAATCCATACCAAGTATTACATCTAGGCTCTTGAGTCTATTATAATTAAATTCGCTAGAATTTTACTCCATTTATATCTATGGTTGCTCTAGGGCAAACCGTACTAGTCTTCATTTCATTTTCGGTGATTGGACTAGCATAGGATTCTTTAACAACCGAACATCCCAATTATATCTTTCCACAAAATCTTTTGACACAAAAGAATGCGAAGCTCGAATCAAATAATCTTGATCACAGTGCTGAGTTGACAAGAAACTTACCGAACAACGTCGGTGCATCTGAGCCGCCTGCGGTGACATGATTAACATGCCCTCATTCCTTCTTTGGTGGAGTCCTTGAGTCTCGAGGTGCTCCACGGCCTTGTCTGCAAGTAGGGCTCTGGTGGTGTTGTCCCTGGTTGAAACGAACGGTCACTGGGCGCTTCAGGACAATTATTGGCATAATATCCCATGTTCTTGCGGTTATAACACTGCACTCCGACCATTGAAGTCTTGTTACTGAGGCGGGCGCATTGTTTGGTCGCGGAGCTTGAGGAATCGAAGCGAGGTCCATCGAATGGTGTCCTCGGCACATTTGGCATCCGAGGGCTGTTGAAGTGAGGTGGATTAGGGCGGTGCCGGGGCGCTTGCACCTGCCGAGCTTGAAACTTTCTCTTAGGACTTCATACGGTTGACGTTGAGCTTCCTCTTGTATTATGGCCTTGTTCACCATATCTTTGGAAAGTTGAAATCATTTGAAACCAGTTGCACCTTGAGATTGGGTTCAAGTCCTGCATGAACCGCCGGATCTTTCTTGCATCGGTTGCAACATCTTACAAGCATACGGATAGTTGAGTGAACCTATTCGGTGCTCGGTGACTCTTGAGGTTCCCTTCTTTGCGGTTTGTGGAATTCCATTTTCTTCATCTCCATTACTCCGGTGGAACATGTGCGGTCATGAAGGCTTCCTCAAATTCAGCCCAAGTGATAGTGCGCACATTCGATGGGCGGCGCGATAATTTTCCCAACAACTCATTGCGATTCCTTTTAGGCGATGGCAGACATAAGCACCTTCTCATTATCATTGCCAGAGCCAAAATCAGCTTCCTCTCCACATCTTCAATCCAATCATACGCTTCCATTGGATCTACCGCACTGAGAAGGTTGGTGATCGGTCCTCATAATTCTCCGGCTTGGGTGGGGTGCACGAGCGGGTGCTGCAGAGCTTCTTGCGCAGTTACGGGCCGGGCTTAAGCGATTGCGGTTGCATGGCCATCATTTGTTCCATGCTAGGAGCTTGGCGGTGTGGCGGCATGTTGTTCTCCGGTGAGCATTGGCACCACGGTATCACCGGCATTGCTCCTTGTGTTCACCATCCGGGCGGTAACCGGAAAAGCAAAGATAAGAGGAAGTAGCATATGTAAGAAGCAAGGGCAAACTAAATAACATCCCAAACCAACACACAAGAAAGAACACAAACAACAACTTGAAAGGAAATTAACTTTGAAATTAAATTATTTTAAGAATGGCTGTACCACAAGTGCACAAAGGCATTGATACAGTCCATCTAGCACACCAACATAATATAAAAGCGTTCTAAGGAAGGTAAACAATTTATTTGGGTACTACTATCCCTGCAACTACTTGTCCTCCTCGAAGACAAGCTCCTCCAGGTCCTCCTCTGGATCCTCCTCTGGATCCTCCTCTAGGATACCCACATGGCGCAGCCTACAACCACACTCGGGCGGTTGCAAGAGGCCGGGAGTGAAGATGGTCGCTCTGCTTGGAGGCAATCGACGGAGGCGAGGCAGGAGCGAGAGGCTGCGTCTCTTGGAATCTCCGGCGTCGATGTCGGGCAACGGACTAGGGCCTTGCTGCGTGATTATGATCACGGGGTCACGTGCGTCGGCGGCACTAGGTTGTCGGGAGCGGCAGTGGTGCAGTGAAGGCAGTGTAGTCCTCAGGAGGCTGCGCCTGGTTAACGTCTCGGCTCGAACT
The DNA here is from genome assembly GCA_036346245.1 of Bonia amplexicaulis. Taxonomy (NCBI): domain Eukaryota; kingdom Viridiplantae; phylum Streptophyta; class Magnoliopsida; order Poales; family Poaceae; genus Bonia; species Bonia amplexicaulis. The sequence goes on along the minus strand of JAYGGG010000154.1, from coordinate 42,291 downwards.
CGCCTCACAGCTCTGGATAAGGCGAGCACGGAGGTCTCGAGTCTTGGTAGCTAAAGTGAGGAGCGTCGGGCTGTCAATCTCCTCAAGGTCTTGGCGTATGTAGTGACATCGCCGAGTAAGCCACACGATGCGACGGAGACGGGATCGTCCATGGTGATCTTGAAGGGTTACGGATATCTCTCACCTGCTCGGTGGTTGGAAAGAAAGCGAAGCGTCGCGCGGGATATCCTTATGAATCGGCACAAGTCGGCTAGTGCAGGACGGCCGCATCATCGAATAGCGTCCGAGCGATCCGATCGAGGATGTTCGATAGGGTATGTGGAGAGTTGAATTCTCCTTCCGTGCATGAGAATACCTCCATCGACCAAGAATCACGGTCCATGATCTTGACTTTCCGCCTGAAAATAGGCGGTTGGGGATACTTTAGATACTGCATAAGCTGACGAAGAAGGCCAACAAATACTCCAATATTCTCGCCATGAGAAAAGTGGTCCCAAGAGTTATCGGAGGATGAACCGGCCATCTACAATTTTGGAAATAATATAGAAGATCAGTAAAGTCATTTTAAACAAGTGAGTATAAGATCAAGAATGGAGCAGAAGTAACGAGGTATAGAAAATTTTCTCAAATATTTTAATAAATATAGGTCCTTAAGGTTTTACCATTCTAATCTAGGTCACGTCCTCATCAAATTGGCTCGATACCATCTCAGCCGGGACCGGTTTCCAAATCCGGCCCCTCGTATTACGACACTAGTCCCGGATCAAAGCTAGTGCACACAGTTAAACAGTGATGATTACATTGCCAACAACGAAATTACAATAATAAAGAGAGTACAGGCCGAAAGACCTTTATTACAAACGAGGTTACAAGACCTCACACAAAAGATAAAGCACAGCGGAAGCAAAAGTAAATCCAGCGGAGAAGACCCATCAATTATACGAGGCAATTGGTGAGAAGCGCAACCTAGAACTCTGAAAGCCTTCGTGAATCCAAGCGCTCCGTAGTCGAAGGTTCCATCTTGAGCTTCATACTCTTGGGTATTATTTGAAGTGTAGTATGTGAGTACATAAATTACTCCGCAAGTCTTGGGAAAATGTAATAGATGCAGGGTTTAAATCAAAGGAGGGTTATATGGTTCTTTTGCACAAAGCCACACTTCATTTCAAATACCATTAATTATTTTTAAAGGCATGTATTTAGCAAGGTGATGGTTTCAACAAAATCTATCAAGTTAAATAGTGAAGGTTACAACCACCAACACTAGGTTACTGGCTATAACTGCCAAGGTTCAAACCCACGGGTTAAACCACCCAAACTAAACAACTGGCTAACCGCCAAAGTTCAAGAAAACGGGTTACACCACCCACACTGGCTACAACTGCCAGGACCACCCCGGGAGTTCCAACCACTCCCGGTTCCCAAATCTTTTATTTTTAAAACCAAAAACAATGATCTACCATGTGAATGCATTCCTTGCCCACCCTTGACCGTGGGCACGGCTATTCGAATAGTTTTACACTCTGCAGAGGTTGTACAACTTTACCCACAAGAGATAAGTCATCTTAATAGCCAACATGCTTCCTTAGGCATGAGACCCAGATAACATATCACAAAGCTTTTACCTTACTCCAGTCTAGCCAGACACCACCGTGAGGTTTCACCGTGAAAGGTTAAACCACCCATCGAAGCCCCTCTTGCGCCCGTATGAGTACGATGAACCATATCCCTCATCGTGAATAACCGGTACACCACAGCATTCACTTTCCAGGTGGTACCTAAACTAAACTATTGTAAGTTAGTCGACTAGGTCGTACCCATATAGACTTGTGGTTGTACGGTGAGTGCTCGATCGGACAAACACAAGCGTCGGTCCTTAATTGACTAGGGCGAACATACACATTACAAGTTCTCGTGCTAACCGCACCAAACCAAACTTACCATCCGCCCATCTAAACCAACTCTCACATTTTATTTTATTTTAAAGATTCAGTGGCAACATCAATCGCCACTAAATTTCTAAACAAAGTCTAAATCAAAGACATAATATTTTCCCAATCCAATGTTACAAAAGTTTATGTAGCATGACTAAGCTTTCTAATACCGGTACAATATTTACCAAAGTTATATAATAATCTCATTATTGAGACCAAGTTTCCTAGGTGTCAAGGTATATGGCATTCAACGTCAAATGAGGGTATAACAATAGTTGGATTAACAAATATTTCTAAAACAAAATTATCATTTTATGCAACATAGCAATGCATTAATTTAAAATAATTAAAACATTTCTTAAACATAGGTTCAAGATGTTCAAAGGAGACTTGCCTTCGTGTGTGAGTTCTTGATTCTCTTCTTGCGAGATCGGCAAAGTCTTGACGACGTCGGATTCTCTGTGGAAAAAGACAAAGCAACAAAGCAAATAAATACCCATAAAATCAAATAAAATTCAAAAATTGAAAAAGAATGTATATTTAGATAGGTTATGATTTTAGAAAAATTTAGAAATTTGAGCAGGTCAAATCGAGTTAAAAGCGGAAAAGATATGGCTTGGAAATTTTAATTGAAAGAAAAGAAAAGAACGATTTTCGATTTATTTTGTCTGAAAATTATAATTATGACGTCATCAAATATTTGAAATTTGAAATTATCGGACGCTGGGCCGGTCCACCGTGGACCGAATCCACGGACCGCGGCCGTCTTGAGGTCGCGCTTTCGACCAACGTGGCGCCACGCGTGCGCCACGCATGCGCCACATGGCGGCCACGCGGCTCGGTCGGTGAGGTGGAGGCCACGCGCGCGGCACGGCAACACGCAACAGCGGCGGCGGCGGCGCGGCCGGGCGGGCGGCGGTGGCGGGCGGGGAAGGTGGCGGCGCACTCACCGGCGGGGCCCGGGCGCGGCGGGAGGAGGGCCGGCGGAGGAGGAGGCGGCGGTGGAGCTTGGCGGGAGGCGGTAGAGGCACGGGGAGGCGGTAGGAGGTGGAGAGAATAGGGAGGGTGGGGATGCGGAAGGAGCTCTCCCGGGGCTTTTATAGGAGAAAGGGAGGAATGGCCGTGATGAGGTAAAGAGGAGGCGAAAATTTCGGTAGTGAGTGGGGATTTAAAATGGGAAAGCAGTCGGCATTAGGGAGGAGTGATTAGGGGTTTCATTCCATGATCAATCGGAAGTTTAAGCGAAAAGCAGTAGCATTCAAAGCTTTTAATTCGGCAACAATGGTGGAGTAGAGAGAGCTAGAGGAGGAAGAAGGTGAGGTTGAAGAAACATATGACATGTGGGGCCCACATGTCGGTGAGAGAAAGAGAGAGTTATGGAGAGTGAAGAGTGCAGGCGGTTGGATCGACACGTGGCAAGTGGATAAATCGCGACCATTGGTTTAAATGAAGAGGTGTGGCTTGGATTAAATCCAACGAAGGGTATCGTAGTCAGTTAGCGACACGTGGCGACCTGAGATTTAATTGATTTTATTTTCGGATTAGATTTTCACAAAATACTAGAAACTATATAATTTCTTAGAAAATAATAAATAATATCTAAAAATTCCAGAAAAATTATAGAATATTCCTAGAAACAATTTAGACTTATTAAAAATATTTATATTTTCAGATTTGCTTTTAATAATTTTGAAAAATTCCTTTTATCTTTTAAAATTAATTTTTAATTCCAGAAAATTCTCAAAATTTATTTAAAAATTCTGGGAAGGTTAGGAAAAATAAAATGAACACTTTTGGCTTTTATAAAATATTTAAAATACATTTTCTTATTTTAAACTTTGAAATAAACTCGGATAAGCCAGAAAAAATTCAAATAAAAGCCAATTGCTTCAAAAAAATTAATTTGAATTTAAATTTTCAAAACTCAAAATTTGGGATGTTACAAAATAATAGATTGTAACAGCCCATTTTTATTCAAATTTTGGAGGAAAAAAATTTAAATTATTAAATTAAATTAATTTAGTTTAAAATAAAAATAAGAGTTTTGTTTGTATGAAATTTGAATTTTGTTTGCCCTGATTTTCTGCTTTTAGAAAGCTAGATTTGAAAAGTAATTTAAAGTAAAAACTAAAAAAAATATTATTAAATAAAATGATATTTTGATTTTCTATAAAAATCCTAATTCAAATTAATTCCTTGGATTTATTTGGCCTTTATTTGGTGTTCTGAGTTTTTCTCGAGTTTTAAAATCTATTTTAAAGTAAAAAAGTATTTTTATTATGAAAAATATAATACCAACATAAGTTAGAAATATTTTATGAAAGTCCAAAACATCTCGAGGAAGTTCTTTGAATTTTTCTGGAACTTTTGGAAGTAATTTCATATTTTTAAAGCTATATTTAATTTTCTAGGCTTTTACGAAAATCTAAAATAAAAAATAAAATAAAATCCTCAACTTCTCTCCTAAGGCTAACAAGTGTCAAGCCACAGCTCAATCCATCCTCTTGGATTTAATCTTAACCCTCCTCTTTACTTGCCGTTAAACTTTGGCCAAGCGACTTGGATTTAATCCTCATGGCAGAGCTAATCTCGTCGTCCATCTTCACTAAACCCTTAAGCTCTCCATCGATGATCCGATTTCCTCCTTGCGCCACATCGCTCATCAGATCGCCCGCTCTTTCCTCTCTCTCTTCTCTCTCGTTGATAAACTGGTCCCACCTGTCAGTGAATAAAATCATTTTCCTTTACAAAAATAATTGCCGGAAAATCAAAATACTTGCTGACGTCATAATTTTATTTTCAGTTCAAAAATAATTCGAAAAATCGGTTTATTCTTTTCTCCTTTTCAAACTTTAGAGCCCGTTCTTTTCGTTTTAACTCGATTGAGCCCATTAAAATTTTTAAATTCTTCTAAAATTCTAATCTAGCCATTTATACCCTGTTTTCAAATTTCTGAAATTTTGAATTTATTTGGTTTAAACTAAATCTTAATTAGAATTTTATTTAATAAAATAAAATTAAATATTAATATTTGCTAAAAATATTTTATTTGAGTTCTTTGATTCTCAAGGAAGTTTCAAATTTATTTTAGAATTTTCGGAGTTTGTTTGAGCTCAATTTCAAAATCTCAAACAAAATACAAAAGAAAAGAAAGGGAGAGAATGAACGATGCCAAAGCACTGTTCATCTTCCAGCGCTTCGTTGTGAGAGGAGCCGGCGCTCGCCATGACTAGATTTTAAAACTTTGATTTCTCACTAATTTCTCAACCGTTTTCATGAAATCAAGTGCATTCAAATCCTCACATCAAGAGCTATCAATTCCCAGCGTTTCCCTCTCATTCATGTGTATTTACGAAATTGAAAGTGCTCTAAATGACATGCAGTTGATCTCCCTCTCAGGTCCACCTCCGCCCCTATAAAAGGGAGCACCGTGCCTCTCCTCATCCTCATTCACCACAGAAAATATCAAGTCCTCTCTCCCTCTCTTCTCTCCACAATCTCCATTTTTCTTTTGTGAGCCGAGAGGTGTTCATCGACCTTTGCGCCTCCAACGGTGGAGTCCGGTCACTTTGACCACACCGTTGGCCGCCTCCTCGCGTTCTCTGCGGTGCTCCTCTCGCTTTCTTTGGAGCATCACCGAGCATCAGCCCGGACCACCGTGGCCAAACCACACCGTCGTTTTTCTCGTCATTGCGAGCCGGCCGTGCGTGTTACGTCAAAACCGAGGTGAGCATCGTGTTCCCCATGTTCTCCTCTTGGTTTCGCCGCAAACCTCACCCTCTAACTCCTCTCCGTTTGCCGGGCAGATGCCAACCCCGCGGTCGCCGAATATCTTCTTCGCCATGTTTCGTCACCATCAGGTGTCCGTTGGCGGCTTGTCTATCTGTTGAGTTCGCCTCGGCGTTCAACGCCATGCTCACATTGCCATCACTCGAAGACTCCACGAGTCCTCGTCGACTGGTCGAGCAGACATTTGTATCGCATGCCTTGGCGTACACCACTTTTCGATGGCGCTTTGATTTTGTTCGCGTCATATCATGTCCTAGTCTCAAGCAATGTATCTATCATTTTATTTAATTTTTCGTGGAGCCAATTGTCGAAATTGAATTTTCCATAAAAATGGTCGTTTTGACTCCGAGCGTCGATTAAATCGTCTCTGTTGAGTTTTAGCCTGTCGTAATTTTTCTTAGACTTGCCTCGTGGCGTTCTCGCCGTGCTTCCTTCCGTTTCCCGAAAAGCCTCTACAAATTTTTGCCTCCGACACCTCGCCATGGCCGCCAATGGCATCTAGTGTCCCCATTCATCCGGTAATGTTTTTACCCAATCCGTTCGCGTCATATCGTGCCAAACCATCCCATGTAGCTACCTTTCAAATGGTTTTGGATTAAACTTCACCGAGCACCAAAATATCAAGTTTTCCTTTTCTCTACCGTCGTCGTTCAAGCGTCGATTGTATAAATCCGATGAAGTTTCAGCTTAGCCAATAATTTTCCTAGCTTCACCATGTAGTGTTCTACCCGTGCTCACCCTACATCTCCACGTTCCATACCGGTACTATCTCCTTCCAACTTGCCGTTGTCCTTTCGCTGTCACTGTCGTTTTTCCGTCACCGCCAGTGATTGCCGCCGTTCCTCGACGCCGTACCCATGTCATCACCTTCGCCTCGTCGCTGGGGTTCCATTTTGTCCATTCGCCGCCACCTCGCAACCTATCGACACCGTTCTGTTCAAAAAGGAATTCTCGGATTTTGTTATCATTTCATGTGATCTTTAAAACTTCCAGATATTCGTTCTCCCTCATTTGAGCTCCGAATCCGTTGATTCTTTTTCCTAAATTCATCTAAAATCTTAAACTTTCTTCTAGTATATATTTTGTATTTTTGTGATTTTATTTCTATTTATTTGTTCATTTGTATTTATCGTTCGTAGAAACCCGACGCGTCATGAAGAATTTTCCGACCCGCAGCAAGAAAGTCAAGATATCGCACACGAAGGCAAGTCTCCTTTGAACATCTTGAACCTATGTTTGAGAAATGTTTTGATTATTTTAAATTAATGCATTGCTATGTTACATAAAATGATAATTCATGTTTAGAGATAATAGTTAAACCGACAATTGTTATGCCCTCATTTGACTTTGACAAGCATGTACCTTTGACACCCTAGGTTTTCCCTTGTCTCAATAATGAGATTATTATAACACTTTGGTAAATGTTATATCGGTAGTAAAATGCGTAGTCATGCTATATACTCCTTTGGTACCTTTTGAAATGGGAAATTATATTTTGTGGGCTGGATTTTGTTCGAATTTAGTGGTGATTGGGTTGCCACTGTTCTTTAAAAACTAAAATAAAATGTGAGAGTTGGTTTAGACTGGGGCGGATGGTAAGATTGGTTTGGTGCGGTTAGCACGAGAACTTGTAAAGTGTATGTTCCGCCCTAGTCAATTAAGGATCGGCGCTTGTGTTTATCCGGCCGAGCACTACCGTACAACCACAAGTCTATATGGGTGCGACCTAGGCGATTAACTTATGATAGACTAGTTTAGGTACCACCGATGGAAAGTGGGTGCCGGGGTGTCTTGGTTATTCACAGTGAGGGACAGGGTTTCTTGTACTCATACAGGCGCAAGAGGGGCTTCGATGGGTGGTTTAACCCTTCGGTGAAACCTCGTGGTGGTGTGACTAGACTAGAGTAAGGTAAAGGCTTTGTGATGAATTATCTGGGTCTCATGCCTACGGAAGCATGTTGGCTATTAAGATGACTTATCTCTTGTGGGTAAAGCTGTACAACCTCTGCAGAGTGTAAAACTATTCGAATAGCCGTGCCCACGGTCAAGGGCGGGCAAGGAATGCATTCACATGGTAGATCTTTGGTTTTGGTTTTAAAATAAATATTTTGAAAACCGAGAGTGGTTGGAACTCCGGAGTTGTCTGGCGGTTGTAGCCGATGTGGGTGGTGTAACCCATTTTCTTAAACCACAGCGGTTGTAGCCAAAGTGTGGGTGGTGTAACCGTTTTCTTAAACCACAGCGGATGTAGCGGTGTGGGTGGTGTAACCGTTTTTCTTAAAACCTTGGCAGTTGGAGCCAGTGATCTAGTGATGGTGGTTGTAACCTTCACTATATTATTCTTGATAGTTTTTATTAAAACAATTACTTTATTAAATCAATGCCTTCAAAAAAATATTTAATGGTATTTGAAATAAAATATTGCTTTGTGCAAAAGAACCATATGACCCTCCTTTGTTAAGCCTTGCATCTACTGCATTTTCCCAAGACTTGCGGAGTACTTTATGTACTCACATACTACACTCAAAAATAATAACCAGAGGAATATGAAGCTCAAGAAGGAAACTTCGACTACGGCGCGTATGGATTCGACGAAGGCTTTCCGGAGTTCTAGGTTGCGCTTCTCCAGTCAATTGCCTGTGGCGTATTGATGGTCTCCGCTGGATTTATCTTTTGCTTCACTGTGTTTTGTAAGTTTGCGAGGTCTTGAAACCTCGGTTGTAATAAAGAGGCCTTTTAGTGCATACTCTCTATTATTGTAATAAGCGTTGTTGGTTATGTATTCATCATTTGTTTGTTGTGTGCACTAGCTTTGATCTGGGACTAGTCTTTGTAATATACGAGGGTCCGGATTAAATCCGGGTCCCGACAGAGATAATATCGAGCCAATTTGGTATGGGGCGTGACCTAGTTAGAATGGTCGTTAGTAGAAGAGCTTCAAATTTTATTTTATAAAATAAAAATTTAATAATGTGCTATCCTCATATTTTCTCTTCTTTCTATCATTACCTTCGTTATAGTATTCTTCCTTCTCTATCTGCTTATTCACCTTTTGGAATTAGATCTACTTTCCTCTATAATTTCTATAGTTGGCTCAATGAAGTTGCGTCAAAGCACACAGAAGAAGTCATCATGAAGGGCGAGGAATAGTTCTTTAGTGGTAGTGCCCAAGTAAAGTGCTACGATTTTAGAACGCTTATATACTACTTGTTTGTGTGCTAGATGCACTGTACCAAGTCTTTATATACTTGTAGTACAGTCATCCTTAAAAACTATTTTAATTTCAAGCTAAGTTTTGTCCAAGTTGGTGTTTAGTCGTTTCCCTAATCTCTTATCTATGCTACTTCCCTCTTACCTTGTGCTAACCCCAGTTACCGCAGCAGAGCAAACTCCAATTCTTTCACTGCAATCTAAGTTTGAAAAATAATTGAGGAACCAGAGTATAGGGAAGACAACAAACTTATGGAAAGTACTCTTGTCGGGAAAGCTACCTTAATCAGTAAATGTCAAGTTAGGTAATTTGGATAATTTTTGGTAGCGTGATATATTTGGTTGTAGAATTGGCAAGATTGGAGAGGATTAAGATAAAAAGGTATATTTGTGGATACCAATTGATTTTAAATGAATCTAAAGAGTGTCATCTTTGTGGATTGACTAGAGAATAAATACAAAGTTGAACTTGGAGGAGCTAATTAGATCTTGGGAATAAAATTTTGCCTTGGATTTATTATCTAGGATTGAAAGGAGCAATTGGATGTAAAACAAGATTTTTGTTGAAGGGATTATTTGTGATCGTTGGAGAATTAGTGTTAAGAGATTGACCTAGTAAAGGGAGAGATTAAAAGATTAAGAAGTTGAATTATCATAAACAATTCATGGTATCAATTTTGGGTGATTTGGTTGAATCATGAAGATTGGATGAGTTTTGTGGAGTTAATTGATTATCACAGTTTGGTGGACCTATTGATGATGAGTGGATACTAGTGGAATTCTAGAAGATAATACAGTTACATATCTTGGTGGATTAATTTTATCATTGCAAAGTGGACTTTGATATGTCAATTTGAATTTGGTGGATTTAATAGATCATTGCTAGATAATTGGATATGAACGAATGTGATTAACTAGATTATTTAAGGATGTTCAAATGGATAATCTGGAGGATTTAAATTAATTATGGGAGATAGATTGAGAGATTGTCCGATAAGAATTAATTGAGGTATTTGGATTCATTCAAATTTGGTGGAACCAAAATGAGGATTTTCAAGAGATTGATGTTGGTGGATTATTGAATATTAAATTATTACTGAGATGATCTTAAAATTGATTGGTGATTACTAAAAGGTTGGATTATTTGATCAGAGTTTTGGATTTGTTGGATTAGATAATGATCATAAAAAAATTTGGTGGAAATGACAAATTACAATGTTATTGGATTCTTGTTAGAAAAATTCTGTGGTTTGTCGTCAAATCAAATTAGCGCAGAGGATAAAAGTTTGTGGGATTATTTGTTGAAATCAATGTGAAATTAATAAGGTGTATTTGTGGTATATGATATTGGAATCAAGCATTTTTGAAAAGTTGAGATAATTTTGTCTTTCTCGGAAGAACCCTTGCGGAAGTTAAGCCCTTTTTGGTGGAATTCTGAATTAATCAATAGGATAAGGGCAATTGAGGTTAACTCAGAGCTTGCAGCCGACTAAAGTTGTACCACTCCGATTTGTTGTTGTCTTCCGTATTTCTCAGTTGAAGGAATACTTCATTGTATCGAAGAACAAGTTATAATCATGAAGGAAGCAGAACATGATACAAGAAGCAAGACCATCAAATTCTCTAAAGTGCAGAGGAGCAACCAAACAGAATCAGAAGCAACTTGGGAGCGTGAGGAAGATCTAAGAGCCGAATTTCCCTCTCATTTCTTTTTCCTAGTCCGTCCGAATCTCGGGGACGAGATTCTTTCTAAGGGGGTAGTTTGTAACAGCCCAACTGTTTATTTCAAATTTTTGGAGGAAATTTTTTTTTAAATGATTAAATTAAATTAATTTAGTTTAAAATAAAAATAAGAGTTTTGTTTGTATGAAATTTGAATTTTGTTTGCCCTGATTTTCTGCTTTTAGAAAGCTAGATTTGAAAAGTAATTTAAAGTAAAAACTAAAAAAAATATTATTAAATAAAATGATATTTTGATTTTCTATAAAAATCCTAATTCAAATTAATTCCTTGGATTTATTTGGCCTTTATTTGGTGTTCGAGTTTTCTCTAGTTTTAAAATCTATTTTAAAGTAAAAAGTATTTTTATTATGAAAATATAATACCAACATAAGTTAGAAATATTTTATGAAAGTCCAAAACATCTCGAGGAAGTTCTTTGAATTTTTCTGGAACTTTTGGAAGTAATTTCATATTTTTCTGAGCTATATTTAATTTTCTAGGCTTTTCTGAAAATCTAAAATAAAAAAAATAAAAATAAAAATCCTCAACTTCTCTCCTAAGGCTAACAAGTGTCAAGCCCTGGCTCAATCCATCCTCGCCCGATTTAATCTTAACCCTCCCTCTTTACTTACCCGTTCGCTTCTTAGCCGACAGCTTGGATTTAATCCTCCGCCGCCCGAGCTAATCTCGTGTGTCCATCTTCACTTAAACCCTTCGCTCTCCATCTGGTGATCCCGATTTTCTCCTTGCGCCACATCGCTCATCCGATCACCCGCTCTTTCCTCTCTCTCTCTTCTCTCTCGTTGATAAACTGGTCCCACCTGTCAGTGAATAAAATCATTTTCCTTTACAAAAATAATTCGGCCAGAAAATAAAAATACTTGCTGACGTCATAAATTTATTTTCCTCAGAAAAATAATTCATTTGAAAATCATTTCCCTTGATGACGTCATAATTTCATTTTTCAGTTCAAAAATAATTCCAGAAAATCGGTTTATTCTTTTCTCCCTTTTCAAACTTTCGAGAGCCCGTTCTTTTTCGTTTTAACTCTGATTGAGCCCATTAAAATTTCTAAATTCTTCTAAAATTCTAATCTATCCATTTATACCCTATTTTTAAATTTTTGAAATTTTTGAATTTATTTGGTTTAAACTAAATCTTAATTAGAATTTTTATTTAATAAAATAAATTAAATATTAATATTTCTTAAAAATATTTTATTTGAGTTCTTTGAGTCTCAAGGAAGTTTCAAAATTTATTTTAGAATTTTCGAAGTTTGTTTGAGCTCAATTTCAAAATCCCAAACAAAAATACAAAAGAAAAAGAAAGGTGAGAGAGAATAAGCGGTCAAGAACTGCTGTTCATCTTCCCAGCAGCGTTCACAGAGAGGAGCCGAGCGCTCGCCATGACTGGATTTTTAAAACTTTGATTTCTCACTAATTTCTCAACCGTTTTTCATGAAATCAAGTGCATTCAAATCCTCACATCAAGAGCTATCAATTCCCCACCGTTTCCCCTCTCATTCATGTGTATTTACACGAAATTGAAACCGTGCTCTAAATGACATGCACCGTTGATCTCCCTCTCCGGTCCACCTCCGCCCCTATAAAAGGGAGCACCGGTGCCTCTCCTCATCCTCATTCACCACCGAAAATATCAAGTCCTCTCTCCCTCTCTTCTCTCCACAATCTCCATTTTCTTTTGTGAGCAGAGAGGTTTTCATCGACCTTTGCGCCTCCAACAATGGAGTCCGGTCACTTTTGACCACACCGTTGGCTTCCTCCTCGCGTTCTACGGTGCTCCTCTCGCTTTTGCCGGAGCATCACCGGAGCATCGTCGGACCACCATGGCCAAACCACGCCGTCGTTTTCTCGTCATTGCGAGCCGACCGTCGTGTTACATCAAAACCGAGGTGAGCATCGTGTTCCCCATGTTCTCCTCTTCGTTTACCGCAAACCTCACCCTCTAACTCCTCTCCGCTTTGCTCGGGCAGATGCCAACCCGCCGGGTCGCCGAATATCTTCTTCGCCATGTTTCGTCACCATCCGATGTCCGTTGGCTGAACTGTCTATACCGTTGAGTTCACCTCGACGCGTTCAACGCCATGCTCCCATCGCCATCACTCGAAGACTCCCAGAGTCCTCGTCGACTGGTCGAGCAGACATTTATGCTTCGCACCTTGGCGTACACCACTTTTCGGTGGCGCTTTGATTTTGTTCGCGTCATATCATGTCCTAGTCTCCAAGCAATGTATCTATCATTTTATTTAATTTTCGTGGAGCCAATTGTCGAAATTGAATTTTCCGCAAAATGGTCGTTTTGACTCCCGCGATCGATTAAATGCCTCTGTTGAGTTTTAGCTTTGTCTGTAATTTTTCTTAGACTTGCCTCGCGGCGTTCTATGCCGTGCTTCCTTCCGTTCCCGAAAAGCCTCTACAAATTTTTGCCTCAGACACCTCGCCATGGCCGCCAATGGCATCTCATCCCCATTCATCCGTAATGTTTTACCCAATCCGTTCGCGTCATATCGTGCCAAACCATCCCGGTAGCTACCTTTCAAATGGTTTTGGATTAAACTTCACCGAGCACCAAAATATCAAGTTTTTCCTTCGTTTGTATTTATCGTTCCACGCGTAGAACCCGACGTCGCCGAAGAATTTTCCGACCAAACAAGAAAGTCAAGATATCGCACCGAAGGCAAGTCTCCTTTGAACATCTTGAACCTATGTTTGAGAAATGTTTTGATTATTTTAAATTAATGCATTGCTATGTTACATAAAATGATAATTCATGTTTAGAGATAATAGTGAAACCGACAATTGTTATGCCCTCATTTGACTTTGACAAGCATGTACCTTTGACACCTAGGTTTTCCTTGTCTCAATAATGAGATTATTATAACACTTTGGTAAATGTTATATCGGTAGTAAAATGCTTAGTCATGCTATATACTCCTTTGGTACCTTTTGAAATGGGAAATTATATTTTGTGGGCTGGATTTTGTTCGAATTTAGTGGTGATTGGGTTGCCATTGTTCTTTAAAACTAAAATAAAATGTGAGAGTTGGTTTAGGCGGGGCGGATGGTAAGATTGGTTTGGTGCGGTTAGCACGAGAACTTGTAAAGTGTATGTTCGCCCTAGTCAATTAAGGATCGGCGCTTGTGTTTGTCGGGCCGAGCACTCCGCACAACCACAAGTCTATATGGGTGCGACCTAGTGATTAACTTATCATAGACTAGTTTAGGTACCACCGATGGAAAGTGGGTGCCGGGGTGTATTGATTGTTCACGGTGAGGGACGGGGTTTCTTGTACTCATCTGGCGCAAGAGGGGCTTCGATGGGTGGTTTAACCCTTGACGGTGAAACCTCGTGGTGGTGTGCTGGCTAGAACTAGTGTAAGGTAAAGGCTTTGTGTGTGAGTTCTTGATTCTCTTCTTTGCGGATCGGCAAAGTCTTGACGTCGGATTCTCTGCGGAAAAAGACAAAGCAACAAAACAAATAAATATCCATAAAATCAAATAAAATTCAAAAATTGAAAAAGAGTGTATATTTAGATAGGTTATGATTTTAGAAAAATTAAAAATTTGAGCGGGTCAAATCGAGTTAAAGCGGAAAAGATATGGCTTGGAAATTTTAATTGAAAGAAAAGAAAAAACGATTTTCGATTTATTTTGTCTTGAAAATTATAATTATGATGTCATCAAATATTTAAAATTTGAAATTATCGTACGCGTGGGCCCGATCCACCGTGGACCGAATCCACGGACCGATCGCTGCGTCTTAGGGTGGCGCTCGGTAGACGTGGCGCCACGCTGTGCGCCACGCATGCGCCACACATGGCGGCCACGGCCTCGGCCGGCCGAGGTGGCGACGGCGGCAGCACGCAGGCAGCAGGCGGCGGCGGCGGCGCGGCGGCCGGAGGCGGGCGTGGCGGCGGGCAGGGAGGTGGCGGCGCACTCATCGGCGGCGGGGCCAGGGAGCGGCGGAGGAGGCGGGCGGAGAGAGAGGCGGTGGAGCTTGCGCGGCGGCGGAGAGGCACGGGGCGCCCGAGAGGTGGAGAGAATAGGGAGGTGCGGGGATGCGGAAGGAGCTCTCCAGGGGCTTTTATAGGAGAAAGGGAGGAATGGCGGCGGCATGAGGTAAAGGAGGCGAAATTTGGTAGTGGTGGGGATTTAAAATGGGAAAAGCGGTCGGCATTAGGGAGGAGTGATTAGGGGTTTCATTCCGCAATCAATCGGAAGTTTAAGCGAAAAGCGGCGCATTCAAAGCTTTTAATTCGGCAACAATGGTGGAGGAGAGAGAGAGCTATAGGAGGAAGAAGGTGAGGTTGAAGAAACATATGACATGTGAGGGCCACATGTCGGTGAGAGAAAGAGAGAGTTATGGAGAGTGAAGGGGTACGGGCCGTTGAATGAAATGTGCGACCTTTGTCAGTCGGTCCACAATAACCTAAATTGAATCATATCCTGCCTTAGTTCTTGGAAATCCAGTTATAAAATCCATTCCAATTTCTTCCCATTTCCACTCGGGTATCTACAAAGGTTGCAGGAGTCCAGCAGGTCTCGATGTTACCTTTAACTCGTTGGCATACATCGCACAAGGCTAGATATTCAGCAATTTCTCTCTTCATCTTGGACCACATGTACCTTTCTTTAAGATCTTGATACATCTTTGTACTTCCAGGGTGAATTGAATATCCGGATTCATGAGCTTCCTTCAGGATTAACTCTTTTATTTCCTTCTTCTCGGGTACAAGAATTCTTTTCCCAAACCAAAGGATACCTTCTTCATCTTCTGAAAATCCTGGTGCTTTTCCTTTCTTCATATTTTCTTTGATATCCTTAACATATTTATCCTCTTTTTGAGCTGCCTTGATTTGATCTTGTAAGGTTGGCTGAACCTCCAAAGTAGCTAGGAATCCCTCCTCTACTACTTCTAAATTAAGCCGTTGAAACTCTTCATGAAGTGCAGGCTGCTGAACTTTTTCTGCTTAAGGCATCAGCTACAATATTAGCCTTTCCTGGATGATAGTGGATTCCAACATCATAATCCTTTATCAACTCAAGCCATCTGCGCTGTCTCAAATTGAGGTCAGGCTGGGTAAATATATACTTCAGGCTTTTGTGATCCGTGTAAATTTCACAACGATTACTGATCAAATAATGTCTCAATATTTTTAGAGCATGCACTGTGACTAGCTCTAAATCATGAGTCGGATAGTTACGCTCATGAGGCGTAATCGCCTTGAAGCATAGGCTACGACCTTTCCTTCTTGCATCAAAACACAGCCCAAACCCTGTCTTGAAGCATCACAGAATACCTCAAAATCCTTTCTAATATCTGGAAGTGTTAACACTGGTGCAGATGTTAATCTCTTTTTCAGTTCTTGAAAACTTTCCTCACAAGATTTACTCCATTCGAACTTCTTCTCCTTCTTTAGCAACTGAGTGAGAGGTCTTGCGAGTTTGGAAAATCCTTCTATAAAGCGGCGATAGTATCTGCTAGACCCGAAAACTTCGATCTCACATTCTTGACTTGGGTTGTGTCCAATTGAGTCGTCTGTTACCTTTCTTGGATCTCTGAGACCTCCTCTGTAGAAATCACATGACCCAATAAAGCTACTTTCTTCAACCAAAACTCACATTTGCTAAACTTGGTATCGATTGATGCTCTCGAGTTTTTCCAAAACTATCCTCGGATGTTACGCATGATCTTCCTCATTACGGGAGTAGATCGAATGTCATCAATAAATACAACAACAAACTTATCCAAATACTCCATGAACACTTTATTCATCAGATTCATAAAGTATGCGGGTGCATTGGCCAATCAAAAGACATTCTTGTAAACTCATACGGTCCATATCGAGTGGAAAATCTTTGTCTTTGGTATATCTTCGATCTAATCTTCATTTGATGATATCGTGGAGATCAATCTTGGAGAAGACACATGATCCTTTAGCGATCAAACAAATCATCTATCCTGGGCAATGGATACTTGTTCTTAATCGTCGCGTCATTCGTGGATCGTAATCCACACACATCTGACGCCATCCTTTTTCTTCACTAGAATCTTGGTGCACCCAAAGCGAAGAACTTGGTCTTATAAAACCTCTTTTGCGGTTCCTCAATCTGCTTCTTAACTTGAGCCAAATCATTTGCGGACATCCGGTAGGGTCTCTTGAAAATCGGAGCCGTTCCAGGTACTAGATTAATGACAAATTCAACTTCTCTGTCTGGCGGCATTCCTGGCAAATCTTCTGGTAACACATCTGGGTATTCCTTTACTATATGCACCTTTCCCAGAGTTATTCCTTTCAAGCTGTTCAACCCACAACTATTCTGAGAAGATGGCTTTGACTTGTACCTCACTTGAATTCCTTGAGTTGGTAAGAGTAATGTACGATTGGCACAATATATCTGCCCTTTATACTTGGTTAACCAATCCATACCAAGTATTACATCTTGGAGTCTATTATAATTAAATTAGCTAGAATTTTACTCCATTTATATCTATGGTTGCTCTAGGACAAACCGTACTAGTCTTCATTTCATTTCGGTGATTGGACTAGCATAGGATTCTTTAACAACCGAACATCCCAATTATATCTTTCCACAAAATCTTTTGACACAAAAGAATGCGAAGCTCGAGAATCAAATAATCTTGATCAGTCTTGAGTTGACAAGAAACTTACCGAGCGGCGTCGGTGCATCTGAGTTGCTGCGGTGACATGATTAACATGCCCTCATTCCTTCTTTGGTGGAGTCCTTGGGGTGCGAGGTGCTCCACGGCCTTGTCCTGCAAGTGGGACTACAGGTGGTGTTGTCCCAGGTTGAAACGAGCAGGGGTCCTCACTGGCGCTTCGTGGACAATTATTGGCATAATGTCGCATGTTCTTGCGGTTATAACACCGCACTCCGACCATGAAGTCTTGTTCACCGAGGCGGAGCGCATTGTTTGGTCGAGGAGCTTGAGGAATCGGCGAGGTCCACCGAATGGTGTCCTCGGCACATTTAACAATGAGGGCTGTTGAGTGAGGTGGATTAGGGCGGTCTTGGGAGCTGCTTGCACCTGCCGAGCTTGAAACTTTCTCTTAGGACTTCATACGAGTTGACGTTGAGCTTCCTCTTGTATTATGGCCTTGTTCACCATATCTTTGGAAAGTTGAAATCATTTGAAACCAGTTGCACCTTGAGATTGGGTTCAAGTCCTGCATGAACCGCCGAGATCTTTCTTTGCATCGGTTGCAACATCTTGAAGCATACCGATAGTTGAGTGAACCTATTCGGTACTTTCGGTGACTTGAGGTTCCCTTCTGCGGTTTATGGAATTCCATTCTCTTCATCTCCATTACTCCGGTAGGAACATGTGCGGTCGAAGGCTTCCTCAAATTCACCCAAGTGATAGTGCACATTCGATGGGCGACGCGATAATTTTCCCACCAAGTCGCTGCGATTCCTTTTAGGCGATGAGCGACATAAAGCACCTTCTCATTATCGCTGCACCGAGCCAAAATCAGCTTCCTCTCCATATCTTTAATCCAATCATCGCTTCCATTGGATCTACCGCACTGAGAGAAGGTTGGCGATCGGTCCTCATGAATTCTCCCGGCTTGGGTGGGGTGCTCGAGCAGGTGCTGCAGACTTCTTGCGCAGTTACGGGCGAGGCTTAAGCGATTCTTGATTGCATGGCCATCATTTGTTCCATGCTAGGAGCTTGAGGGGTGGCGGCATGTTGTTCTCGGTTGAGCATTGGCACCACGGTACATCACCAGCATTGCTCCTTGTGTTCACCATCCGAAGCGGTAACGGGAAAAGCAAAAGATAAGAGGGAAGTAGCATATGTAAGAAGCAAGGGGCAAACTAAATAACATCCCAAACCAACACACAAGAAAGAACACAAACAACAACTTGGAAGGAAATTAACTTTGAAATTAAATTATTTTTAAGAATGGCTGTACCACAAGTACACAAAGGCATTGGTACGATCCATCTAGCACACCAACATAATATAAAATATTCTAAGGAAGGTAAATAATTTATTTGGGCACTACTGTCCCTGCAACTACTTGTCCTCCTCGAAGACAAGCTCCTCAAGGTCCTCCTCTGGATCCACCTCTAGGATACCCACATGGCGCGACCTACAACCACACTCGGGCGGTTGCAAGAGGCCGGGAGTGAAGATGGTCGCTTCTTCGGAGGCGGTCGGCGGAGAGCGCGAGCAGGAGGCGAGAGAGCTGCGTCTCTTCTTGGAATCTCGGCGTCGATGTCGGACAGCGGACTAGGATGCCGCACACTCTTCTTGTGTGTGATTATGATACGGGGTCACGTGCGTCGGCGGCACTGGGTTGTCGAGAGCAGCGGTGATGCAGTGAAGGCGGCGTGTAGTCCTCACAGGCTGCGCCTAGCTCGAAGGCGTCTCGGCTCGAACTCGCCTCCGGCTCTAGATAAGGTGAGCACGGAGAGTCTCGAGTCTTGGTAGGCTGGAAGTGAGGAGCGTCCGGGCTGTCAATCTCCTCAAGGCGCTAGCGTATGTGGTGACATCGCCGAGTAAGCCGCACTGATAAGACAAGAGACGGGATCGTCCATGGTGATCTTGAAGGGTTACGGATATCTACGTCACCGCCGGTGGTTGGAAAGAAAGCGAAGGCGTCTGCCGCGGATATCCTTATGAATCAAGGCACAAGTCGGCTAGTGCCGACGGCCATCACGAATAGCGTCTGAGCGATCCGATCGAGGATGTTCGATAGGGTATGTGGGAGAGTTGAATTATCCTTCCGTGCATACGGAATACCTCCATCGACCAAGAATCTCGGTCCATGATCTTGACTTTCCGCCCCGAAAATAGGCGGTTGGGGACACTTCAGATACTGTATAAGCTGTCGAAGAAGGCCAACAAATGCTCCAATATTCTCGCCATGAGAAAAGTAGTCCCAAGAGTTATCGGAGGATGAACCGGCCATCTACTATTTTGGAAATAATAGAGAAGATCAGTAAAGTCATTTTAAACAAGTGAGTATAAGATCAAGAATGGAGCAGAAGTAACGAGGTATAGAAAATTTTCTCAAATATTTTTAATAAATATAGGTCCTTAAGGTTTTACCATTCTAATCTAGGTCCGTCCTACGGTCAAATTGGCTCGATACCATCTCTGTCGGGACCCCGTTTAAATCCGGCCCCTCATGTATTCTGACACTAGTCCCGGATCAAAGCTAGTGCACACGGTTAAGCGATGATGATTACATTGCCAACAACGAAATTACAATAATAAAGAGAGTGCAGTGAAAGACCTTTATTACAAGCGAGTTCTGAGACCTCACACAAAGATAAAGCACAGTGAAGCAAAAGTAAATCCGGTAGGAAGACCCATCAATTCGCCACGGGCAATTGGTGAGAAGCGCAACCTAGAACTCTGAAAGCCTTAAATCGAATCCAAGCGCTCCGTAGTCGAAGGTTCCATCTTGAGCATCATACTCTTACGGGTATTATTTTAAGTGTAGTATGTGAGTACATAAAGTACTCCATAAGTCTTGGGAAAATGCAATAGATCAGGGGTTTAAATCAAAGGAGGGTTATATGGTTCTTTTGCACAAAGCCACATTTCATTTCAAATACCATTAATTATTTTTAAAGGCATGTATTTAGCAAGGTGATGGTTTCAACAAAATCTATCAAGTTAAATAGTGAAGGTTACAACCACCAACACTAGGTTCTTGGCTATAGCGCAAGGTTCAAACCCATGGGTTAAACCACCCAAACTAAACAATCGCTAACTAGCAAAGTTCAAGAAAACGGGTTACACCACCCACACTTTGCTACAATGCCGGACCACCGGAGTTCCAACCACTCCGGTTCCCAAATCTTTATTTTAAAACCAAAAACAATGATCTACCATGTGAATGCATTCCTTGCCGCCCTTGACCAGTGGGCACGGCTATTCGAATAGTTTACACTCTGCGGAGGTTGTACAACTTTACCCACAAGAGATAAGTCATCTTAATAGCCAACATGCTTCCTTAGGCATGAGACCCAGATAACCTATCACAAAGCTTTTACCTTACTCCAGTCTAGCCAGACACCACCCGCTGAAGGGTTAAACCACCCAGTCAGAAGCCCCCTCTTGCGCCGTATGAGTGCAGTAAACCATATCCCTCACTGTGAATAACCAGTACACCCTGGCATTCACTTTCCACTGGTGGTACCTAAACTAAACTATTGTAAGTTAGTCAGCTAGGTCGTACCCATATAGACTTGTGGTTGTACGGTAGTGCTCAGTCTGGACAAACACAAGCGTCGGTCCTTAATTGACTAGGGCGGAACATACACATTACAAGTTCTCGTGCTAACCGCACCAAACCAAACTTACCATCCGCCCCAGTCTAAACCAACTCTCACATTTTATTTTATTTTAAAGATCAGTGGCAACATCAATCGCCACTAAATTTCTAAACAAAAGTCTAAATCAAAGACATAATATTTTCCCAATCCAATGTTACAAAAGTTTATGTAGCATGACTAAGCTTTCTAATACCGGTACAATATTTACCAAAGTTATATAATAATCTCATTATTGAGACCATGGAATTCCTAGGGTGTCAAAGGTACATGGCATTCAACGTCAAATGAGGGTATAACAATAGTTGGATTAACTAATATTTCTAAAACAAGAATTATCATTTTATGTAACATAGCAATGCATTAATTTAAAATAATTAAAACATTTCTTAAACATAGGTTCAAGATGTTCAAAGGAGACTTGCCTTCGTGTGTGAGTTCTTGATTCTCTTCTTTGCAGATCGGCAAAGTCTTGACGACGTCATTCTGTGTGGGAAAAGACAAAGCAACAAAGCAAATAAATACCCATAAAATCAAATAAAATTCAAAAATTGAAAAGAATGTATATTTAGATAGGTTATGATTTTAGAAAAATTTAGAAATTTGAGCAGGTCAAATCGGAGTTAAAAGCGGAAAAGATATGGCTTGGGAAATTTTAATTGAAAGAAAAAGAAAAGAACGATTTTCGATTTATTTTGTCTTGAAAATTATAATTATGACGTCATCAAATATTTGAAATTTGAAATTATCGTATGGGCCGGTCCCACCGTGGATCGAATCCACGGACCGATGGCCGTCTTGAGGTGGCGCTCGGCCGACGTGGCGCCACGCGTGCCCACTTGTCGCCCACATAAGCGGCCACGCTGCTCGGCCGAGGTGGCGGCCACCACAGGCGGCAAGGCGGCAGGCGGCCTGGCGGCGGCGGCTGGCGTGGCCGGGCGGGCGGCGGTGGCGGCGGGGCAAGGGAGGTGTGGCGCACTCACCGTGGCGGCAATGGGCCCGGCGGCGGAGGGCCCGCGGAGAGAGGAGGCCGGCGGTGGAGCTTAGCGGCGGTAGAGAACGCAGGGGCGGTAGAGAGGTGGAGAGAATAGGGAGGTGCGGGGATGCGGAAGGAGCTCTCCAGGGGCTTTTATAGGAGAAAGGAGGAATGGCCGTGGCATGAGGTAAAGAGGAGGCGAAAATTTCTAGTGGTGGGGATTTAAAATGGGAAAAGCGGTCGGCATTAGGGAGGAGTGATTAGGGGTTTCATTCCATGATCAATCGGAAGTTTAAGCGAAAAGCGGCGCATTCAAAGCTTTTAATTCGGCAACAATGGTGGAGAGAGAGAGAGCTAGAGGAGGAAGAAGGTGAGGTTGAAGAAACATATGACATGTGGGCCCACATGTCGGTGAGAAAAGAGAGTTATGGAGAGTGAAGAGTGCAGTGGTTGGATCGTGACACGTGGCAAGTGGATAAATCGCGGTAGTTGGATTTAAATGAAGAGGTGTGGCTTGGATTAAATCCAACGAAGGGGTATCGACGTCAGTTAGCGACACGTGTCGGCTGAGATTTAATTGATTTTATTTTCGGATTAGATTTTCAGAAAATACTAGAAACTATATAATTGCTTAGAAAAATAATAAATAATATCTAAAAATTCCAGAAAAATTATAGAATATTCCTAGAAATAATTTAGACTTATTAAAAATATTTATATTTTCTGATTTGCATTTAATAATTTTGAAAAATTCCTTTTATCTTTTAAAATTAATTTTAATTCCGAAAATTCTCAAAATTTATTTAAAAATTGGGAAGGTTAGGAAAAATAAAATGAACACTTTTGGCTTTTATAAAAATTTAAAATACATTTTTTGTTTTAAACTTTGAAATAAACTCGAGATAAGCCAGAAAAAATCCAAATAAAAGCCAATTGCTTCAAAATAATTAATTTGAATTTAAAATTTTCAAAACTCAAAATTTGAATCGAACCCTACGTGTATTACAGCACTAGTCCCAGATCAAAGCTAGTGCACACAGTCAAACAGATGAATACATAACCAACAACGCTTTATTACAATAATAGAGAGTACAGACCAAAATGCCTCTTTATTACAAATGAGGTTTAAGACCTCACACACACAGAACACAATGGAAGCAAAAGATAAAACCAGTGAAACCCATCAATACGCCACGAGGCAATTGGTGAGGGAAGCGCAACCTAGAACTCAGGAAAACCTTCGTCCGAATCCATACGCGTGTAGTCGTAGTCTCCTTCTTGAGCTTTATATTCCTCTGAGATTTGTTTTGAGTGCGGCATGTGAGTACATAAAGTACTCATAGTCTTGGGAAAATCGATAGATGCAAGGCTTAACAAAGGAAGGGTTATATGGTTCTTTTGCACAAAGCAATATTTTATTTCAAATACCATTAAATATTTTCAAAGGCATTAATTTAATAAAGAACTTGTTTTAACAAAAACTATCAAGAATAATATAGTGAAGGTTACAACCACCATCACTAGATCATGGCTCCAACCGCGAGGTTTTAAGAAAAGCAGGTTACACCACCCACATGACTACATCATGTGGTTTAAGAAAAGCAGGTTACACCACCCACATCGGCTACAACCGCTGGGGTTTAAGAAAAGCAGGTTACACCACCCACAGCTACAACCGCCAGACAACTCAGGAGTTCAACCACTATGTCTCTGTGAAGTTTTGTTTGTTTCACCCAAACAAAATTCTTATTTTTATTTTAAACCAAATTAATTTAATTTAATAATTTAATTTTTTTCCTCCAAAATTTGAAATAAGCAGTTGGGTATTACCATCGATCGACATAGTGGTTGGAACTCCGGGAGTTGTCTGGCGGTTGTAACCGATGGTGGTGTAACCTGCTGTGGCGGTTGCTCTGGCGGTTAAACCAGTGGTGTGGTGTAACCGTTTTTAAACCCTCATGGCGGATGTTGGTGGTGGTGGCCGCTTAAAACCTGGCGCTTGAACTGATGATGTGATGGTGGTGGCAACCTTCACTGTGATGGTTGATGTTAAAACAATGCTTTATTAATCAATGCCTTCAAAAATATTTAATGGTATTTAAATAAATATTAGTGCAAAAGAACCATATAGCCTCGCTGTTAAGCCATCTTGCATTTTCAGACGAGATGCTATGCACTCATCTTACACCAAATAATGCCGGAGATATGAAGCTCAAGAAGAAAACTTCAACTGCGGCGTGGATCGACGAAGCTTCCGGTTCTGGTTGCGCTTCTCGATCGGTACTGTGGCATGATGATGTCTCCGCCGGTTATCTTTGCTTCCACGTGTTTAAGTTTGCGGTCTTGAAACCTCGGTTGTAATAAAGAGGTTTTTGGTCTCTTTCTTATTGTAATAGCGTTGTTGGTTGCGTAATCATCATTGTTTGATGTGTGCACTGCTGATGATCTGACTATCAGTGTAATACGTAGGGACCGGTTTGAAATCCGGCCCCTCGTATTTCAAACACTGGTCCCGGATCAAAGCTAGTGCACACGGTTAAATAGTGATGATTACATTGCCAACAACGAAATTACAATAATAAAGAGAGTACGGTAGAAGACCTTTATTACAAGCGAGGTTACAAGACCTCACACAAAAGATAAAGCACAGTGAGCAAAAGTAAATCCAATGGAAGACCCATCAATTCGCCACGGAAATTGGTAGGAAGCGCAACCTAGAACTCCGAAAGCCTTCGTCCGAATCCAAACGCTCCGTAGTCGAAAGTTCCATCTTGAGCTTCATACTCTTACGGGTATTATTTTAAGTGTAGTATGTGAGTACATAAAGTACTCATAAGTCTTGGGAAAATGCAATAGATGCGGGGTTTAAATCAAAGGAGGGTTATATGGTTCTTTTGCACAAAGTCACATTTCATTTCAAATACCATTAATTATTTTTAAAGGCATGTATTTAGCAAGGTGATGGTTTCAACAAAATCTATCAAGTTAAATAGTGAAGATTACAACCACCAACACTAGGTTCTTGGCTATAAGCGCCAAGGTTCAAACCCAGGTTAAACCACCCAAACTAAACAAGCGGCTAACAGCAAAGTTCAAGAAAGCGGGTTACACCACCCACACAGCTACAATTGCCAGGACCACCCCGGAGTTCAACCACTCCGGTTGCCCCTTGACCGTGGGCACGGCTATTCGAATAGTTTTACACTGTAGAGGTTGTACTGACTTTACCCACAAGAGATAAGTCATCTTAATAGCCAACATGCTTCCTTAGGCATGAGACCCGATAACATATCACAAAGCTTTTACCTTACTCCGGTCTAGCGACACCACCACCGAGGTTTCACCTTGAAGGGTTAAACCACCCGATCGAAGCCCTTTCTTGCGCCGTATGAGTCTGATAAACCACATCCTCACTTGTGAATAACCAAGACACCCGGCATTCACTTTCCATCGTGGTACCTAAACTAAACTATTGTAAGTTAGTCAGCTAGGTCGTACCCATATGGACTTGTGGTTGTACGGTAGTGCTTAGTCTGGACAAACACAAGCGTCGGTCCTTAATTGACTAGGGCGGAACATACACATTACAAGTTCTCGTGCTAACCGCATCAAACCAAACTTACCATCCGCCCCAGTCTAAACCAACTCTCACATTTTATTTTATTTTAAAGATTCAGTGGCAACATCAATCGCCACTAAATTTCTAAACAAAAGTCTAAATCAAAGACATAATATTTTCCTAATCCAATGTTACAAAAGTTTATGTAGCATGACTAAGCTTTCTAATACCGGTACAATATTTACCAAAGTTATATAATAATCTCATTATTGAGACAAGGAATTCGTAGGGTGTCAAAGGTACATGGCATTCAACGTCAAATGAGGGTATAACAATAGTTGGATTAACTAATATTTCTAAAACAAGAATTATCATTTTATGTAACATAGCAATGCATTAATTTAAAATAATTAAAACATTTCTTAAACATAGGTTCAAGATGTTCAAAGGAGACTTGCCTTAGTGTGTGAGTTCTTGATTCTCTTCTTTGCAGATCGTGAAAGTCTTGGCGATGTCGGATTCTGTGCGGAAAAAGACAAAGCAACAAAGCAAATAAATACCCATAAAATCAAATAAAATTCAAAAATTGGATAGGTTATGATTTTAGAAAATTTTAGAAATTTGAACGGGTCAAATCGGAGTTAAAGCGGAAAGATATGGCTTGGAAATTTTCATTGAAAGAAAAGCGAAAAAACGATTTTCGATTTATTTTGTCTTGAAAATTATAATTATGACGTCATCAAATATTTGAAATTTGAAATTATCGTAGCGTGGGCCGGTCCACCGTGCAGGAATCCACGGACCGGTGGCCGTCTTAGGAGTGGCGCTCGGTGACGTGGCGCCACGTCGCCACGCATGCACCACATAAGCGGCCCGCGCGGCTCGGCCGGCCGAGGTGGCGGCCACACAGTGCGCAAGCGCGCCGCAGGCCTGGCAGGCGGCGGCCGGCGGGCGGTGGCGGGGGGCAAGGGAGGTGGCGGCGCTCACCGTGGCGGGGCCCGGAGCGACGGCGGAGGCCGCGGCGGAGAGAGGCCGGCGGCGGTGGAGCTTAGCGGTAGAGTGGGGATTTAAAATGGGAAAAGCGGTCGGCATTAGGGAGGAGTGATTAGGGGTTTCATTCCATGATCAATCGGAAGTTTAAGCGAAAAGCAGTAGCATTCAAAGCTTTTAATTCGCAACAATGGTGGAGGAGAGAGAGCTAGAGGAGGAAGAAGGTGAGGTTGAAGAAACATATGACATGTGGGGCCCACATGTCGGTGAGAGAAAGAGAGAGTTATGGAGAGTGAAGGGTGCAGGTAGTTGGATCGACGACACGTGGCAAGTGGATAAATCGCGGTAGTTGGATTTAAATGAAGAGGTGTGGCTTGGATTAAATCCAGCGAAGGGGTATCGGCCGTCGATTAGCGACACGTGGCGGCCTGAGATTTAATTGATTTTATTTTCGGATTAGATTTTGAAAAATACTAGAAACTATATAATTGCTTAGAAAATAATAAATAATATCTAAAAATTCCAGAAAAATTATAGAATATTCCTGGAAACAATTTAGACTTATTAAAATATTTATATTTTCAGATTTGCTTTTAATAATTTTGAAAATTCCTTTTATCTTTTAAAATTAATTTTAATTCGAGAAAATTCTCAAAATTTATTTAAAAATTCTGGGAAGGTTAGGAAAAATAAAATTAACACTTTTGGCTTTTATAAAATATTTAAAATATATTTTCTTGTTTTAAACTTTGAAATAAACTCGAGATAAGCCCGGAAAAAAATCCAAATAAAAGCCAATTGCTTCAAAATAATTAATTTGAATTTAAATTTTCAAAACTCAAAATTTGGGATGTTACAAACCTACCCCTTAGAGTGAATCTAGACCCGAGATTCGGACGAGCTGAGGAAAAAGATCGGTGAACTCGCTCTTAGGTCTTCTTCACGCTCCCAAGTTACTACGAATCGTATGATTACTCCACCGCACTTTACGAAATTTGATGCTCTTGCTTCTTATGCGGCGTTCCTTCATCCAAAATTTTGATTGGATACTCGGATATGATGGGTCCTCCTTCAAAGATACTTCTTCTAAAGGCATTTGCTCTTACGGCACTCTGAGGCACTTTCTTAAGCGGGACACATAGAAGGCGTTGTGCGCACTTGACAAGCGAGGTGGAAGTTCAAGCGATAAGCAACTTCTCCCTTTTTGCTACCACATGAAATGGTCCAGCGAATCTTGGAGCAAGCTTCGATGCGATGGAAGCGACGCATCCCTTTGAGAGGTGAAACCTTGGATACACATGATCTCCGGTACAAATTCTAATGCTCTCCGTGATTGTCCGCATAACTTTTCATCTTGTTTGTCTTGTTTTAATCATCACGAATCGACGGACTTGCTCTTACCTTGCCTTAACACATCTGGACCAAACACTTGTCCTTCTCGGTTTCTTTCAATACAACGGTGTCCTACATTTTACGCCATACAAAGCTTCAAGCGGAGACATCTCAGAGGGTTTGGATTGATAACTATTATTATAAGAAAATTCTGCATAGGGTAAACTTTGATCCCAACTTGCTTTATTGCCAAAGCACGAGCTCTCAACATGTCTTCCATGTTTGATTCACTCTTTACTGTTTGTCCATCGATGCAGGGATGATATCTTTGTCTTGAAATTTAGATTAGTGCCCAAAATCTCATGAAGCTTACGCGAAATCTTGAGGTGAATTGAGATCCTTGATCGACACAATCTTCTTTGGAACTCCATGCAAGCACACAATTCTTGACATATAATTACTGAGTCTATCTCCTGAATAAGTGGTCTTTACTAGAATGAAATGTGCGACCTTTGTCGATCGGTCCACAATAACCTAAATTGAATCATATCACTGCTTAGTTCTTGGAAATCGATTATAAAATCCATTCAATTTCTTCCCATTTCCACTCGGGTATCTGCAAAGGTTGCGAGAGTCCAAGGTCTCGATGTTACGCTTTAACTCGTTGGCATACATCGCACAAGGCTACATATTGACAATTTCTCTCTTCATACTGGACCACATGTACCTTTCTTTAAGATCTTGATACATCTTTGTACTTCTAGGGTGAATTGAATATCCGGATTCATGAGCTTCCTTCAGGATTAACTCTTTTATTTCCTTCTTCTCGGGTACAAAATTCTTTTCCCAAACCAAAGGATACCTTCTTCATCTTCTGAAAATCCTGGTGCTTTTCCTTTCTTCATATTTTCTTTGATATCCTTAACATATTTATCCTCTTTTTGAGTGCCTTGATTTGATCTTGTAAGGTTGGTGAACCTCCAAAGTAGCTAGGAATCCTCCTCTACTACTTCTAAATTAAGCGTTGAAACTCTTCATGAAGTGCGGGCTGCTGAACTTGTATCATCAAGTTATTACAATAACTTTTTCTGCTTAAGGCATCAGCTACAACATTAGCCTTTCCTGGATGATAGTGGATTCCAACATCATAATCCTTTATCAACTCAAGCCATCTGTGCTGTCTCAAATTGAGGTCAGGCTGGGTAAATATATACTTCAGGCTTTTGTGATCGTGTAAATTTCACAGCGATTCTTGATCAAATAATGTCTCCATATTTTTAGAGCATACTGTGACTAGCTCTAAATCATGAGTCGGATAGTTACGCTCATGAGGCGTAATGCCTTGAAGCATAGGCTACGACCTTTCCTTCTTGCATCAAAACACACCCAAACCACGCCTTGAAGCATCACGAGAATACCTCAAAATCCTTTCTAATATCTGGAAGTGTTAACACTGGTGCAGATGTTAATCTCTTTTTCAGTTCTTGAAAACTTTCCTCACAAGATTTACTCCATTCGAACTTCTTCTCCTTCTTTAGCAACCGGTGAGAGGTCTTGCGAGTTTGGAAAATCCTTCTATAAAGCGCGATAGTATCCTGCTAGACCCGAGAAAACTTCGATCTCATTCTTGACTTGGGTTGTGTCCAATTGAGTACGTCTCATTACCTTTCTTTGGATCTCTGAGACACTCCTCCTGTAGAAATCACATGACCCAATAAAGCTACTTTCTTCAACCAAAACTCACATTTGCTAAACTTGGCATACAGTTGATACTCTCTGAGTTTTTCCAAAACTATCCTCAGATGTTCTGCATGATCTTCCTCATTCTGGGAGTAGATCAGAATGTCATCAATAAATACAACAACAAACTTATCCAAATACTCCATGAACACTTTATTCATCGATTCATAAAGTATGCGGGGCATTGGTCAATCAAAAGACATTCGTAAACTCATACGGTCCATGTCAGTGGAAAATCTTGTCTTTGGTATATCTTCTGATCTAATCTTCATTTGATGATATCCTGACCGGAGATCAATCTTGGAGAAGACACATGATCCTTTTAACTGATCAAACAAATCATCTATCCTGGGCAATGGATACTTGTTCTTAACTGTCGCGTCATTCAGGGATCTGTAATCCACACACATACGAAGACTGCCATCCTTTTTCTTCACTAAATCTTGGTGCACCCAAGGCGAAGAACTTGGTCTTATAAAACCTCTTTCTTGCGTTCCTCAATCTTCTTCTTAACTTGACCAAATCATTTCGGACATCCCAGTAGGGTCTCTTGGAAATCGGAGCTAGTTCGGTACTAGATTAATGACAAATTCAACTTCTCGTACGGCGGCTTTCTGGCAAATCTTACGGAAACACATCTGGGTATTCCTTTACTATATGCACCTTTTCCAGAGTTATTCCTTTCAAGCTGTTCAACCCACAACTATTATGAGAAGATGGCTTTGACTTGTACCTCACTTGAATTCCTTGAGTTGGTAAGAGTAATGGCACGATTAGCACAATCTATCGCCCTTTATACTTGGTTAACCAATCCATACCAAGTATTACATCTAGGCTCTTGGGTCTATTATAATTAAATTAAGCTAGGAATTTTACTCCATTTATATCTATAGTTGCTCTAGGGCAAACCGTACTAGTCTTCATTTCATTTCGGTGATTGGACTAGCATAGGATTCTTTAGCAACCGAACATCCCAATTATATCTTTCCACAAAATCTTTTGACACAAAAAATGCGAAGCTCGAGAATCAAATAATCTTGATCACAGTCGAGTTGACAAGAAACTTACCGAGCGACGTCGGTGCATCTGGCTATACTGCAATGACATGATTAACATGCCCTCATTCCTTCTGGTGGAGTCCTTGGAGTCGAGGTGCTCCACGGCCTTGTCTGCAAGTGGGGCTCTGGCCGGTGTTGTCCCAGGTTGAAGCGAGCAGGGTCACCGCTTGGCTTCTATGGACAATTATTGGCATAATGTCCCATGTTCTTGCGATTATAACACCGCACTCCGACCATCAAGTCTTGTTCTCGCCGAGGCGGAACGCATTGTTTAGTCGAGGAGCTTGAGGAATCGGGCGAGGTCCACCGAATGGTGTCCTCGGCACATTTGGCACCGAGGGCTGTTGAAGTGAGGTGGATTAGGGCGGTCTTAGGAGGCCGCTTGCACCTGCCGAGCTTGAAACTTTCTCTTAGGACTTCATCAGGTTGACGTTGAGCTTCCTCTTGTATTATGGCCTTGTTCACCATATCTTTGGAAAGTTGGAAATCATTTGAAACCAGCTGCACCTTGAGATTGGGTTCAAATCCACCGCATGAACCGCCGATCTTTCTTTGCATCGGTTGCAACATCTTGAAGCATACAGATAGTTGAGTGAACCTATTCGGTGCTCGGTGACACTAAGGTTCCCTTCTTTGGTTTATGGAATTCCATTCTCTTCATCTCCATTACTCGGTAGGAACATGTGCGGTCGAAGGCTTCCTCAAATTCATTAAGTGATAGTCGCACATTCGATGGGCGGTAGCGATAATTTTCCCACCAAGTCGCTGCGATTCCTTTTAGGCGATGAGCGAGCATAAAGCACCTTCTCATTATCATTTGCCTTGAGCCAAAATCAGCTTCCTCTCCACATCTTTAATCCAATCATCTGCTTCCATTGGATCTACCGCACTAGAGAAGGTTGGCGGTCTGGTCCTCATGAATTCTCCCGCTTGGTGGGGTGCTCGAGCAGGGTGCTGCGAGCTTCGCGCAGTTGGTTCCGGCGGGGCTTGAAGCAGTTGCAGTTGCATGGCCATCATTTGTTCCATGCTAGGAGCTTGAGCAGGGGGTGGCGGCATGTTGTTCTCCGGCTGAGCATTGGCACCACGGCTGTCACCGGCATTGCTCCTTGTGTTCACCATCTGAAGCGGTAACCAGGAAAAGCAAAAGATAAGAGGGAAGTAGCATATGTAAGAAGCAAGGGGCAAACTAAATAACATCCCAATCCAACACACAAGAAAGAACACAAACAACTTGGAAGGAAATTAACTTTGAAATTAAATTATTTTTAAGAATGGCTGTACCACAAGTACACAAAGGCATTGGTATAGTCCATCTAGCACACCAACATAATATAAAACGTTCTAAGGAAGGTAAACAATTTATTTGGGTACTCTCGTCCTGCAACTACTTGTCCTCCTCGAAGACAAGCTCCTCAGGTCCTCCTGGATCCTCCTCTAGGATACCCACATGGCGCAGCCTACAACCACACTCGGGGCGGTTGCAAGAGGCCCGGGAGTGAAGATGGTCGCTACTGCTGGAGGCAGTCGACGGAGAGCGAGCAGGGAGCGAGAGACTACGTCTCTTCTTTGGAATCTCAAGCGTCGATGTCGGACAGCGGACTAGGGCGCCGCACACTCTTGTCTTGTTGTGATTATGATCTGGGGTCCCGTGCGTCGGCGGCGCACCGGGTTGTCGGGCAGCGGTGAGTGCAGTGAAGGCGGTGTAGTCCTCACGAGATTGCTGCACAGCTCGAAGGCGTCTCGGCTCGAACTTTGCCTCCCGGCTCGGATAAGGCGAGCACGGAGAGTCTCGAGTCTTGGTAGGCTGGAAGTGAGGCGTCCGGGGCTGTCAATCTCCTCAAAGGCGCCGTGTGGTGACATCACCCGAGTAAGCTGCACCTGATGCGACAGACGGGGATCGTCCATGGTGATCTTGAAGGGTTCTGGATATCTCTGTCCTGCTCTGGTGGTTGGAAAGAAACAGAAAGGCGTCTGCCGCAGGATATCCTTATGAATCCGGCACAAGTCAGCTAGTGCCAGACGAGCTGCATCCTGAATAGCGTCTGAACGATCCGATCGAGGATGTTCGATAGGGTATGTGGGAGAGTTGAATTATCCTTCCCGTGCATACAGGAATACCTCCATCGACCAAGAATCTCGGTCCATGATCTTGACTTTCCGCCCCCTGAAAATAGGCGGTTGGGGACACTTCGAATCTTGTATAAGGCGACGAAGAAGGCCAACAAATGCTCCAATATTCTCGCCATGAGAAAAGTAGTCCCAAGAGTTATCGGAGGATGAACCGGCCATCTACAATTTTGGAAATAATAGAAGATCAGTAAAGTCATTTTAAACAAGTGAGTATAAGATCAAGAATGGAGCAGAAGTAACGAGGTATAGAAAATTTTCTCAAATATTATTAATCAATATAGGTCCTTAAGGTTTTTACCATTCTAATCTAGGTCACGTCCTACAGTCAAATTGGCTCTGATACCATCTCTGTCGGGACCGGTTTCCAAATCCGACCCTCCGTGTATTACTGACACTAGTCCCGGATCAAAGCTAGTGCACGGTTAACAAATGATGATTACATTGCCAACAACGAAATTACAATAATAAAGAGAGTGCAGGCCAAAGACCTTTATTACAAGCGAGGTTACAAGACCTCACACAAAAGATAAAGCAGTGAAGCAAAAGTAAATCCAATGGAGAAGACCCATCAATTCGCCACGGTCAATTGGTAGGAAGCGCAACCTAGAACTCTGAAAGCCTTCGTCGAATCCAGCGCCTTTGTAGTCGAAAGTTCCATCTTGAGCTTCATACTCTTACGGGTATTACTTTAAGTGTAGTATGTGAGTACATAAAGTACTCATAAGTCTTGGGTAAATGCAATAGATGCTGGGGTTTAAATCAAAGGAGGGTTATATGGTTCTTTTGCACAAAGCCACATTTCATTTCAAATACCATTAATTATTTTTAAAGGCATGTATTTAGCAAGGTGATGGTTTCAACAAAATCTATCAAGTTAAATAGTGAAGGTTACAACCACCAACACTAGGTTACTGGCTATAACTGCCAAGGTTCAAACCCACGGTTAAACCACCCAAACTAAACAATGCGGCTAACCGCAAAGTTCAAGAAAACAGGTTACACCACCCACATGGCTACAACTGCCAGGACCACCCCGGGAGTTCTAACCACTCCCGGTTCCCAAATATTTTATTTTTAAAACCAAAAACAATGATCTACCAAGTGAATGCATTCCTTGCCCGCCCTTGACCGTGGGGACGGCTATTCGAATAGTTTTACACTCTGCGAGAGGTTGTACACTTTACCCACAAGAGATAAGTCATCTTAATAGCCAACATGCTTCCTTAGGCATGAGACCCAGATAACATATCACAAAGCTTTTACCTTACTCCAGTCTAGCCAGACACCACCGCGAGGTTTCACCGAAGGGTTAAACCACCCGATCGAAGCCCCTCTTGCGCCAGTATGAGTACAATAAACCTGTCCCTCACTTTGTGAATAACCAAGACACCACGGCATTCACTTTCCACTAGTGGTACCTAAACTAAACTATTGTAAGTTAGTCAGCTAGGTCGTACCCATATAGACTTGTGGTTGTACGGTAGTGCTCAGTCTGGACAAACACAAGCGTCGGTCCTTAATTGACTAGGGCGAACATATACATTACAAGTTCTCGTGCTAACCGCACCAAACCAAACTTACCATCCGCCCCGGTCTAAACCAACTCTCACATTTATTTTATTTTAAAGATTCGGTGGCAACATCAATCGCCACTAAATTTCTAAACAAAGTCTAAATCAAAGACATAATATTTTCCCAATCCAATGTTACAAAAGTTTGTGTAGCATGACTAAGCTTTCTAATACCGGTACAATATTTACCAAAGTTATATAATAATCTCATTATTGAGACCAAGGAATTCCTATGGTGTCAAAGGTACATGGCATTCAACGTCAAATGAGGGTATAACAATAGTTGGATTAACTAATATTTCTAAATAAGAATTATCATTTTATGTAACATAGCAATGCATTAATTTAAAATAATTAAAATATTTCTTAAACATAGGTTCAAGATGTTCAAAGGAGACTTGCCTTCGTGTGTGAGTTCTTGATTCTCTTGCTGCAGATCGGCAAAGTCTTCGGCGACGTCGGATTCTACGCGCGGAAAAAGACAAAGCAACAAAGCAAATAAATACCCATAAAATCAAATAAAATTCAAAAATTGAAAAAGAATGTATATTTAGATAGGTTATGATTTTAGAAAAATTTAGAAATTTGAACGGGTCAAATCGGAGTTAAAACGGAAAAGATATGGCTTCGGGAAATTTTAATTGAAAGAAAAAGAAAAGAACGATTTTCCCGATTTATTTTTGTACTGAAAATTATAATTATGACGTCATCAAATATTTGAAATTTGAAATTATCTGACGCATGGGCCCGGTCCACCGTGGACCGAGTCCACGGACCGGTGGTCGTCTTGAGGTGGCGCGCTCGGTAGATGTGGCGCCACGCGTGCGCCGCTTGTCGCCACATGGCGGCCACCAGCGGCTCGGCGGTGAGGTGGCGGCCATGCGGGTGGCAAGACGGGCAGGCGGGGCAGGCGGTGCCGGGCGGCGGTGGCGGCGGGGCAGGGGAGGTGGCGGCGCGACTCACCGTGGCGACGGGCGGGTCCCGGAGCGGCGGAGGAGGCCGGCGGAGAGAGGAGGCGGCGACGGTGGAGCTTGGCGGCGGTGAGAGGGCACAGGGAGGCGGTAGAGGTGGAGAGAATAGGGGAGGGTGCGGGGATGCGGAAGGAGCTCTCCCACGGGGGCTTTTTATAGGAGAATGGGAGGGAATGGCGGCAAGATGAGGTAAAGAGGAGGCGAAAATTTCGGCCGTGAGTGGGGATTTAAAATAGGGAAAACGGTCGGCATTAGGGAGGAGTGATTAGGGTTTCATTCCATGATCAATCGGAAGTTTAAGCGAAAGAAACTACCGCATTCAAAGCTTTTAATTCGGCAACAATGGTGGAGGAGAGAGAGCTAGAGGAGGAAGAAGGTGAGGTTGAAGAAACATATGACATGTGGGGCCCACATATCGGTGAGAGAAAGAGAGTTATGGAGAGTGAAGAGTGCAGGCCGTTGGATCGCTGACACGTGGCAAGTGGATAAATCGCGACCGTTGGATTTAAA
This sequence comes from Bonia amplexicaulis, assembly GCA_036346245.1. Lineage (NCBI taxonomy): Eukaryota > Viridiplantae > Streptophyta > Magnoliopsida > Poales > Poaceae > Bonia > Bonia amplexicaulis. The sequence goes on along the minus strand of JAYGGG010000154.1, from coordinate 6,465 downwards.
TGAAGAGGTGTGGCTTGGATTAAATCCAACGAAGGGGTATCGGCCGTCAGATTAGCGACACGTGGCGGCCTGAGATTTAATTGATTTTATTTTCGGATTAGATTTTCAGAAAATACTAGAAACTATATAATTGCTAAGAAAAATAATAAATAATATCTAAAAATTCCAGAAAAATTATAGAATATTCCTGGAAACAATTTAGACTTATTAAAAATATTTATATTTTCAGATTTTCTTTTAATAATTTTGAAAAATTCTTTTATCTTTTAAAATTAATTTTAATTCCAGAAAATTCTCAAAATTTATTTAAAAATTCAAGGAAGGTTAGGAAAAATAAAATGAACACTTTTTGGCTTTTATAAAATATTTAAAATACATTTTCTTGTTTTAAACATTGAAATAAACTCCAGATAAGCCCAGAAAAAAATCCAAGTAAAAGCCAATTGCTTCAAAATAATTAATTTGAATTTAAATTTTTCAAAACGCAAAATTTGGGTTGTTACAAACTTGTAACAGCCCAGCTGTTTATTTCAAATTTTTGGAGAAAAAAACTTTAAATTAAATTAAATTAATTTAAAATAAAAATAAGTGTTTTGTTTGTATGAAATTTGAATTTTATTTGCCCTGATGTTCTGCTTTTAGAAAGCTGGATTTGAAAAGTAATTTATAGTAAAAACTTAAAGATATGATTGAATAAAATGATATTTTGATTTTCTGTAAAAATCCTATGTCAAATTAATTATTTGAATTTATTTGGCCTTTATTTGGTGTTCTGAGTTTTTCTGGAGTTTTAAAATCTATTTTGAAAATAAAAAGTATTTTAAGTATGAAAATTAAAATACCAACAGTAGTTGGAAATATTTTTATTAAGTCCAAAATGTGTCTAGGAAGTTCTTTGAATTTACCTGGAATTTTGGATGTAATTTCATATTTTTCTCGAGCTTTATTGAATTTTACGGTGTTTTCGTAAAATCTAAATCAAATTTAATCCTCCGCTTGATCTAATCTCGTGTGTCCATCTTCACCTAACTCCTTTCGCTCTCCATCCGATGATCCCGATTTCCTCTTTGCGCCGCATCGCTCATCCGATTGTCAGCTCTTTCCTCTCTCTTCTCTCTCGTTGATAAACCCAGGTCCCTTTGTCGATTGAATAAAACTATTTTCTTTACAAAATAATTCGGCCAGAAAATCAAATTCTTGCTGACGTCATAAATTTATTTTTCACAGAAAAATAATTCATTTGAAAATCATTTCCCTTGATGACGTCATAATTTCATTTTTCAGGTTCAAAATAATTCCAGAAAATCGGTTTATTCTTTTCTCCCTTTTCAAACTTAGAGCCCGTTCTTTTCGTTTTAACTCGATTGAGTCCATTAAAATTTCTAAATTCATATAAAATTCTAATCTATCCATTTATACCCTATTTTCAAATTTTTGAAATTTTTGAATTTATTTGGTTTAAACTAAATCTTAATTAGAATTTTTATTTAATAAAATAAAATTAAATATTAATATTTGCTAAAAATATTTTATTTGAGTTCTTTGAGTCTCAAGGAAGTTTCGAAATTTATTTTAGAATTTTCGGAGTTTGTTTGAGCTTAATTTCAAAATCTCAAACAAAATTACAAAAGAAAAGAAAGGGAGAGAATGAATTCCAGCAGCGTTCGTGAGAGGAGGCCGGCTTCGCCATGACCGGATTTTAAAACTTTGATTTCTCACTAATTTCTCAACCGTTTTCATGAAATCAAGTGCATTCAAATCCTCATCAAGAGCTATCAATTCCCAGCGCTTCCCCTCTCATTCATGTGTATTTACGAAATTGAAACCGTGCTCTAAATGACATGCAGTTGATCTCCTCTCGGTCCACCTCCACCCCTATAAAGGGAGCACCGGGTGCCTCCTCATCCTCATTCACCACCGAAAATTTCAAGTCCCCACCCTTTCTTCTCTCCACAATCTCCATTTACTTTTGTGAACCGAAATGTGTTAAATCGGCCTTTTGCGGCGCCTACGGTGGGCCGGTCACTTTTGACCACACGTTAAACCGTCTCCTCGCGTTCTCGCGGTGCTCCTCTCGCTTTTGGAGCATCACCGAGCATCACGGGACCACCGTGGCCAAACCACGCCGACGTTTTCTCTCCTCATTGGCGTCGGTAGTCGGTGTTCCGTCAAAACCGGGTGAGCATTGTGTTCCCGACGTTCTCCTCTTCGTTTCGCATGAAACCTCACCCCTAACTCCTCTCCGTTTGCGGAACGATGTCAACCCGTCGGTCGCCAAATGTCTTTTCCGCTGTGTTTCGTCACCATCCGGCGTCCGTTGGCCGGCCGTCTGCATGTCGTTGAGTTTGCCGCGACGCGTTCACGCCATGCTTCTATCGCCATCACTCGAAGACTCCCGAGTCCTCGTCGACCGGTCGAGCCAGGGCGTGAAGTCGTGCCTTCGCGTACACCACTTTTTGGTAAGCGCGCTTTGATTTACATTCGCGTCATATCGTGTCCTAGCCTCCAAACAATTTATCCATCTTTTTTTATTTAATTTTTCGTGGAGCCAATTGTCGAAATTGAACTTTCGCGAAAATGGTGGTTTTAGACTCTCGGCGCCGATTAAATCGCCTCTGTTGAGTTTTAGCTTTGTCGTAATTTTTCTTAGACTTGTCTCGCCGCGTTCTACGTCGTGCTTCCTTAGTTTCCAAAAGCCTCCACAAATTTTGCCTCCGACACCTGCCATGGCCGCCAATGGCATCTCGTGTCGCCATTCATCCGGTAGCGTTTTTCATCAATCCGTTCGCGTCATATCGTGCCAAACCATCCCGGTAGCTACCTTTCAAATGGTTTTGGATTCGCTTCACCGAGCACCAAGATATCAAGTTTTCCTTTTTCTCTACCGTCGTCGTTCAAGCGTCGATTGTATAAATCTCCGATGAAGTTTCACTTAGCCAATAATTTTCCTAGCTTCATCATACCATGTTCTACCCCATGCTCACTTTACATATGCACATTCCATACCCGTACTATCTCTCCATCACCTTGTCATAACCGCCGTCCTTGTCGTTTTCCCTCAACGCCAGTGGTTGCCGCCGTTCCTCGATACCGTACACACGTCACCACCTTCGCCTCGTCGCTGGGGTTCCATATTGTCCATTCACCACCACCTCGCAACCAATCGACACCGCACTGTTCAAAAAGGAATTCTCAGATTTTGTTATCATTTCATGTGATATCTAAAACTTCCAGATATCCGTTCTCCTTCATTTGAACTCCGAATCCGTTAATTCTTTCTCCTAAATTCATCTAAAATCTTAACCTTTCTTCCAGTATATATTTTGTATTTTTGTGATTTTTATTTTGTATTTATTTGTTCTTTTGTATTTATCGTTCCGCGTGGGGCAAGCGTCCATCAAGAATTTTCCAACCCACAACAAGAAAGTCAAGATATCGCACACGAAGGCAAGTCTCCTTTGAACATCTTGAACCTATGTTTGAGAAATGTTTTGATTATTTTAAATTAATGCATTGCTATGTTACATAAAATGATAATTCATGTTTAGAGATAATAGTTAAACCGACAATTGTTATGCCCTCATTTGACTTTGACAACCATGTACCTTTGACACCCTAGGTTTTCCCTTGTCTCAATAATGAGATTATTATAACACTTTGGTAAATGTTATATCGGTAGTATAATGCTTAGTCATGCTATATACTCCTTTGGTACCTTTGGAATGAGAAATTATATTTTGTGGGCTGGATTTTGTTCGAATTTAGTGGTGATTGGGTTGCCCTTGTTCTTTAAAACTAAAATAAAATGTGAGAGTTGGTTTAGACGGTGGAGGTAAGATTGGTTTGGTGCGGTTAGCACGAGAACTTGTAATGTGTCTTCGCCCTAATCAATTAAGGACCGACGCTTGTGATTGTCGGGAGAGCACTACCGTACAACCACAAGTCTATATGGAGTGCGACCTAGGTGACTAACTACGATAGTTTAGTCTAGGTACCACCGGTGGAAAGTGGGTGCCGGGTGTCTTGGTTATTCACAGTGAGGGCGAGGTTCTTGTACTCACTCAGGCGCAAGAGGGCTTCATTGGGTGGTTTAACCCTTGGTGAAACCTCGGTGGTGGTGTCTGCTAGACTAGAGTAAGGTAAAGGCTTTGTGTTAAATTATCGGGTCTCATGCCTAAGGAAGCATGTTGGCTATTAAGATAACTTGTCTCTTGTGGGTAAAGTGTACAACCTCTGCAGTGTAAAACTATTGAATAGCCGTGCCTACGGTCAAGGGCGGGCAAGGAATGCATTCACATGGTAGATCTTTGGTTTTGGTTTTAAAATAAATGTTTTGAAAAACCGAGAGTGGTTGGAACTCCCGGAGTTGTCCTGGCGGTTGTAGCCAATGTGGGTGGTGTAACCTTTTTCTTAAACCACAGCGGATGTAGCGATGTGGGTGGTGTAACCGTTTTCTTAAAACCTTGGCGATTGGAGCCGGTGATCTAGTGATGGTGGTTGTAACCTTCACTATAATATTCTTGATAGTTTTTGTTAAAATAATTACTTTATTAAATCAATACTCTCTATTATTGTATTCATATCCAGTGATCTTTTTCTTCCGCTGTGTTTTGTAAGTTTGCGAGGTCTTGAAACCTCAGTTGTAATAAAGAGGCCTTTTGGTCTATACTCTCTATTATTGTAATAAAGCGTTGTTGGTTATGTATTCATCCTTTGTTTGTTGTGCACTAGCTTTGATGCGGGACTAGTCTTTGTAATACGGAGGGTCCGGATTGAAATCGGGACCCGAAACAAGTTCTGATTTATAGCTCGATCTGTTTTAGTCCATTCACACAGGAATTCTTTTCGCCCACGATCCGTCCGGTTGTGTGTTCACTGTAGATGGGGAGGACATTGTTGCTAATTTGATGGTTATGAAGATGGAGTCTTTGATGTTATTTTGGGAAAGGATTGGTTGCATAGTTACCGGTGTTGTCATATCATATTTTTGGAAGATAGTAACTTTCAAGCGCCGTCGACCAAGAAATGGTTTTCGGGTAGTGCCCCTCTTTTCACCTAGTGTGCTGGCTAGTTTGTACCCTGGTAGTAGAGCGGCAAAGAGTGGATTTCTTTTGTCCCTAGTGGAAAAGCCAAATTTCTCTTTGATTGCAGAAAGTATCCCGATGGTTCGGGAGTTCTTGGATGTATTTCCAGTAGAGTTGCCAGGGATGCCACCACCACATCTAGTGGAGTTCAAGATTGATTTAGTGCCGGTGCGACGACGGTTTCTATGACCCGTCTGCTTTGGCTCGACCTTTTCGAAAAGAACTAAAGAAGCAATGGATGATTTGAGAGAGGACCTTATTCGACCCAGTGTGTCCCCGTGGGGAGCTCCTATGCTATTTACTAAGAAGAAAGATGGAAGTTGGCGCATGTGCATTGATTATCGTGCTCTCAACCAGTTGACCATCAAGAATAAGTACCCTTTGCCCCGCATTGAAGATTTATTTGATCAGTTGAGAGGAGCTAAGGTATTCTCAAAGATTGATCTCCAGTCGGGATACAATCAGATTCTTGTTTGAGAGGAGGATATTGAGAAAACGGCATTCTCCACAAGGTGTGGGCATTTTGAGTTTAAAGTTATGTCTTTTGGACTAACGAATGCCCTAACCGCTTTCATGGAGACAATGAGCAGGATGTTGCATGAGTATCTGGATGACTTTGTAGTCGTATTTATTGATGATATTTTGATTTACTCAAAGATCAAGGCGGATCATGGGCAGCATCTAAGGCTTGTATTGGAGACACTAAGGGAGCATAAGTTCTTTGCAAAGTTTAAAAAATGTGAATTCTGGGTGTCTCAGGTGGGGTTCTTGGGTCATATCATCAGTGATAAGGGAATATCAGTTGATCCAAGTAAGGTTTCTACAGTGGTAGAATGGGGAAGACCGACCAATGTCAAGGAAGTGAGGAGGTTCCTCGGGTTGGCAGGTTATTATCGGCGATTTGTACAAGATTTCTCCATGATTGCCAAGCCTTTATCAAGGCTCACTTAGAATGATGTGAGGTTTCGATGGGATGATGATTGTGGCGCAGATTTTGATTTTAAAAGAAAGGTTGGTGACCGCTCTGTTCTCCTTGTTCGGAACCGGGAAGCATTTCACGGTTTTCTCCGATGCTTCACGAGTTGGACTGGGATGTGTTCTCACGCAGGATGGTAAGGTTATAGCTTATGCATCGAGGCAATTGAAGAAGTATGAGCAGAATTATCCAACCCATGATCTAGAGTTGGTCGTCGTTGTGTTTGCGTTGAAACTTTGGAGGCACTACCTGTATGGTGAGACTTGTGATGTGTTCACCGATTACAAGAGTCTTAAGTATATTTTTACCCAGAAGGATCTGAATTTGAGGCAGTAGCGGTGGTGGGAGTGATTAGGATTACGATCACAATCGGTACCATCCGTGCAAGGCCAATGTGGTGGCCGA